>PVHT020000165.1:6820622-6879572 GCA_004024745.2 Catagonus wagneri | reverse complement strand
TAAAAAGACTGACATGCTTTTCAGATTGTGAATCTCTGCTTTGTTTTCAAAAACAAATGGATACATTTCCCATTTAAATAGTGGTCTTCACTGTCTGCCCTTTGAATAAATGCTGGGAAAGTGTCTGATGTACATGTATTTATCTTACAACTTGACAAATGGAATTAATGCCAAAGTGTTAAGCCATTACTGTGTAGGGGAATAGAGGTCTTACAAATACATTTGCTATTTCACTTTCTCTGCATGTTCTGTGTGTTGAAGCCTGGGTTAATGATATCCTCAGAAATTGTATGGTCCGTTAAATGGTAGTGGTGATGAAATATGGTTGGCCACTGCTTCCAAAAGAAGAGCTTTACTTGGTCATAAATTCACAGTGTTGGAAGGGTGAGAATGAGAGTCACAAGGATGAAGCAAACACAGAAAAGGAAAAACCAATTCATGCCCTCAACCTAGGGAAGCATATTCTGTGGTCCTAGAGTTTCTTGCTCTCAGACTAAGAGCCAGCCACTACCAAGAGCAACCACCTTCTCATGAATGTAAAGGCATGGGCACCTTGTCCATCTCTCTCAAGATAACATCTGAAGCTGTGACTTCGTTTCATCTTCAACAAGCATCAGAACCACCACTGAGACAGAGCAGATGTATCTGTTGCCCTCACTTATAAGGATTCAAATTCCACATGTTTTTAGAAAAGAAAAGCAGGGATAAATCTCTTTAGCCCTTCCCTCCTTAGGCCACATTTCTCCTTTCCCTCTTTTTTTCTCATCTCCCCGCTCTCTCTTTTCAACATACACCTAGGCCTCCACCACCCCTGTGGGAATAGGAAAGCTTCAGAGCAAAGTGGAATCAAAGTACTATAGTTAATTCTTAACATTTTGGGCTTGCCAGAGCCCGGGTCCTCCAGATTTAAAGGAGTTTTGAGGATAATTTTGACAATCAGTGATGTTTGCCTTAATTTGCCTTGTTGAATTGAGAACCAAGCTCTTGTATTTGAAGATACAATTTCACTGCCTTTGCAGTCTACTTCCAAATTAGCTGTTTGTTTGTTTGTTTGTTTTTTAATCAAAACATCTTTTCTCCTAAGGGCAGTGACTCTGTTATATTGATCTTCAAAACCTCACAATGTCTAAATGAGTACTTTGGACAAAGTAGATGCATGTTAAATGCTTCAATTGAATTATATAAAAATCTGTTGTGCATCCCATACTCTGCCTAGCCAATTTAAAACTATAGATGAAAGGTTTTCTGCATGCTTTTTATTTAAAATTACTGTTTTTCCTTAGTGAACAGAACAGAGTTATCTCTGAACGTGTTTCTAAATTGGAACACTACAATGATTAAAGTTTGCTATTATTTACCTATCAAAAGTTATTTTCTACTGAATATTCTTACTTAAAAAATATTCAGATTTTCTAAAGCTACTGTACCAGATAATCTAAATCCATAGGACACAAAGTAGCAATTTTATTTGATGCTGACATATTCTCTTTAGGTTTTCCTTTAAAGCACGTCTATGCAAAATCCACTGAGCATAAAAAACGAACCTCTGTTTCTAGTATCTACTGATGCCTTTTTGAGCTTCCCCTGGTTGGGAATTTAGCATTAACAAAGGAATTTGTGATGTCTTATATACTCCATGCTCTAATCTAATATTCATCTGTGATATCATTCATAATTACTATATATTTAAATCTCAGTTTGGAATTCAGGTGTCAAAGGAGAAATAGTACTGGGAAAGTCTTCATTATCAGTTATGAGCTGCTGTAAAACTTACAGTGTTAAAACATCCCTTGAAATAGACATTAGAGACCTGAAAAAGGGATAATATAAAATTGATCAAAACCTATATTTCAAAGCAGCTTTCCCCACCATCTAGAAAAAAGAGAGAGAGAGAGGATTTAGATAGAAGTGGTTTAGGGTCTTTTCATATAGGAACACTTAAAATCAGGCAGATAGGTCTATCCTGTATTGGAAAATTTAGACTGATAAATAGATCACATAGATAGATGATAGATAAATAGATAGATCCACCAGATCAGGAATAAACTCCAGAAATAAACCAACTCATTGTGAACCTCATCTCTCTAGGGGAAAAAAATCATGGAGACTCATTGACCACAAAGGTTAATCAAGATTCTGGGGGGCTTCTCCTGTGCCGCAGCTGACAAGCACTTCATTAGGGAAGCAGTCTGAAGCTTCAGTGAGATTCTGGAGAACAAACCCTCCAGGAGCCAGATTGCTGGGAGGTAGAAAGATCAGAGCTGGTTGGGGTGAATGGACTTGAATATTGACAGAGGTCTGCATCTCTTCCTGAAAAGGCACCCATTTCACTCCCCATAGAAAACTTCCTGCCCCGAACCACATAGCACTTAGCAGCAACATTACCTATCCTTGCAATTGTGGATTCCCGCACTTGAGAACTTAACAGATCATTAGTTTTCCCATCAGAAAATCCACACTTTTGAATTCTGCCTTACCCCTTTGCATGTGTTACATGTCTATGTGCAAATTGTGAATAATGCATTTCAGTTTTATACCGGCTTCAGGTATCACAAATTTACTCTGGTAATATTTAATCATTTCTGATTCCCATCTACCCTATTTGTTTGGAAAGAAAAAACAAATTATATGATTATTTTTACAGTGTTTTTTTTTTTTGTTGTTGTTGTTATTGTTTTGTTTTATTTGTTTGTTGATTTTGACTTCTTAGACGCAATCACTGTATTGAAACAGGTATACTTTCCCATTAATACTATTGGAAATTGGGAAGCAAACTTATTTGTTCCAGACAGAGACTGAAAATATCATGACTGTTTTGGAGGCCATAAAGATGTCAAAGCAACATCTGAACCACAGGAGATGAAATCATAGCTCAGTATCAAATTCTCAAAGCAAGGATTGTTTGTAATAATTAGAACTGCAGAGAAAAATAGAGCACGAGCGAGCAACTTGAAAGACACATGCTATAGAGAGAGAACCAGAATTATTTTTAGATTTATCTTTGTACCATCTGTGTGTCCTTGTGATTTTTCTGTAAAACAACAGAGTCTGGTAATTTTTAGGTTGTTAACCAGGATATTGGTGTAGTTATGTCATTAGTGTTAGAGTAGTTTCCAGTTCTTTTCCTTTTCTTTGCCTTATTTTCCCGGACTTCATTCTGAAGGTAAATGCCCAACACATTACACAGTCACGTAGCAAATATCTTATGATCTGCAAAGCCAGTCTCTAAAGTAAATAAAACACCACTGAAACCTACTTTGTCAGCAGCTTATCAAAAGGCATTTTTTTGGTTGGTCTCATTTTTCCTTTACACTGTATTTGAAGGTGAGTTTTATATTTGAAAGACTAAATGAACACTTGGACAGCAATTGATTGTCTCCATCACATCCCTGCTGGATATGCATCCACCTCGTTTTCCAATAGGGCAGCAAAGAGCTCTGAATCTTCCGTCTTAGCACAGATCCCCAAGGATTGGGTATGGCAAAAAAGCTGACAAACCTTTGTTACCCAGAGCTCCAGCTGTCAAAGGCAGGACCAGGGATGGGGCAGAATTTGCCTCTCTTGCTTTTTCCCTGATCTTCCAGATAAATTGATTACTTTGATCCTTAAAGCAGTAAACCGACACCTCAGCAATACTCAATTCACTGCCTCCCCCTTTTGAATAGACAGACTTTTATGGCAGTTGTCTGCTCCTCAGAATCACAGATTCAACACTGGCAGAGGGACTGTTTCCCCCGCTGTCCTGTCCTTATCAGTTGCCCAGTATGGAGACGTGAACGTATTTCACAAGAGACCTTTCAGTGGTGAATGCGGCACATCATAGCCAAATACATTTATTATAACGTTAAATGACTAAAACTGTTTATTCTGTGAACATAATGGTTTTCTGTGTCTTCAGTTCATCTTAATCTGTTTTAGTGCCCAGCTTCTCTCAAAAACCTCTTTTGAATGCAGAGTTATTCATTGCAGAGAATAGCTGTAAGAGGAAGAAGAATAAAACAAAATTAACAGTTGATCAAGAGTACTTTAGGCTGCCACCCTTTCCATTAACGATTTGATTTGATGTGAGTGCAGTGCTTTTCCTGATACATTATGATAGAATAACCCTGACAGAAAGTAAAACCAAAGAAAACTAAAACTTGATCTAAGATACAGCCTCCTGCCACCTTCTCTATTAGCATTTTAATTTGATGGGAACTGTGTGGTTTTCTTAGTCTCAGTTCCCAGGAAAGGCTTTCTCATTTGAGAGTGCCTTATCTCTATCAAGTGATCGTGAACTTTTTTTTTTTTAGGAGTTATTTATTTATTAATGATTACCTCTGCTTTTCTGTTGGTAATAGAAGGTGTTTATCAGACACTGCTTCCCAGCAGAAGGGTAAGACTGCCTCTGATGACAAATTGTAAGTCTTCATCACGATGAAAATACAGTCTCACACGCATACAGAAAATAATTCCCCTGTTAGTACCTCTGTTGAAGGGGCTTCCTACAAGAGAAATGAGTTAATAGTCAAATTTTCATTCTTTCTGCTTTAAATTATCCACTGCCTTAAAAGGGAATAAAATAGGAAAAAGCACATTTTTAAAAAAAAATCTTAGGGAGAGCAACTTATTCATTTTTCGTTGAAGTTACCACATTATAGTATTCGGTTAAGGGGGAAAAAAAAAAGCTTTAGATCTCCAAATGGACTTTGTTGCATGCACACATGGGAATGAAATGGATACATTTTTTGGTTCTAACTCTGCCAAGTCCATTGCTCTCCTTTCCCTGGGGCCTTTCCAGAAATGGGCTTCATGATCTGGCTTCCTATGTCAGATGTGAAGTTTAAGAATCAGGGAATGGTTTCCTCTGACATCTTAAAATATTTTATGTTCAGGCCTGATTGATCAATTATCAACCGGAAGCAAACTCCATGAGTTCAATTCAACCCTCTTAAGGATGACAGTATCTTTCATAACAATTACTTCACCTCTGTTTTGTTTTCTTTGTACCTTTGCAGCATCCACAATGACTCAAAACATTTTCTATGTCTTCTGTGTTTGGAAACAATAAGGATCTAAAAATTTATGAACAACAAAAAAGGCATATTTTTATTACTAGTGTTTTTATCCAAAGGGGAAAATCTTATTTCTTTGAATTCCTTAAGTCACCCCTCAATAGCGATAGGTTTCTTTCTCCCCGTATTTTTGGATTTTTCTGAGACTTTGTGTTAAAGCTTACCTTTTTAAAACCATTTCTCATATGCATATTCCCTCACTAAGAGTCTTTTCACATCAAAGTTACACTTTGAAGGTTTCTAGCAAAGTAGCAGCTAGGCAATGTATGACAACAACAATAATTTATTTGTGTCATTTTATCAGAGAAAAAGTTTCATCCTTATTTAGATAGCAGTTTTAAAGCCTAATTAACTAAATTGATAGCTTTATGTATGTAAATTGCCATAACAGAGGAAAGGAGTATGCCAGATGGGGTGGGGGGAGTAGGGGGAGCCTGCCCTGGTCCAATAATGTTGCTTTATTAAGCAGATTTGTATGCTCCCTGGGTATTCTGAAGCCAGTATATCTGGTCATAATTTTTAACAGAGGGACCTGTATCAAAGCAAATTTAAATGTCTAGAAGCTAATCTACCCACAGTCTTAGGAGGATAAGAGCCATTCACTATTTGGAGATTTATTTCTTTGATGCCTTTATGTATGTAAGATATACTAACGCCCTTTAAAAATCAGACTCTGGAAAAGAAAAAATATCCCACCCAGGCAACCCCGAGACCAGTGGCAGGATACATACTGCTACCAGTGTTTTCATCACCCTGTAAATGGCTGTGTATATGGTATATGTATGATAAAGCTCTAATAACAACTTATCTCTCTATAAATCACAGCCATGTAAGAGATATTCAACATATATCTCCCTATATATAAGTATTCACTATTAAATATACTGTTCGTATAGCAGTTATATTAACATATTTTTATTTACATAAAACTTAGTACATACTTATTTATTTGTAAGTTTATAAAATAAACTATTAACATGTTATTTTCATTTATATGAAACTGACTCACTATATACTTATTTGTAAGTTTATAAAATAAACTATAAAATGTTCATTAGTTGGAACCAATTGAAATTCCTGGTACGTAGCTCTGTGGCCTATAACAATGGTCATTCTATGTGATTCAATGTACTAACCTAAAAGTAAACATAATTACAGTTAATGTATATTCACTAAATATAAAATTTGGAGTAGTCTTTCTAGTGATTTTCTGCTTTGATCTTAAAAATGATGAAAGCTATGGATCCTCTCTTTAGAAAAATTCAGTGTAATAAACTTCTGCATATGGTTCTATGGTGTTCCCAGGTCTCTAATGAGCATCACAGAATTTATCTCCTATCCCTTAAGAACCTTTGCCCATTGTGTGAGTTTGTACAGGAAGGCCAGCCTGGGAGGACCAAGTGGTGTCTTGAGGATTTGCTGGCCTAATAGAGAGTTGATACAAGGACAAACTACAGGCCTTGCACCCACAAGGGTTTTTAAATGACCACTTTAGGGAGAAAAACTATAGGCTAAAGACATTAGAGTCTGTTCTCTGGATAATTAATGGCCCCCCTTTGGCCTCTTCTGGCTTCTTTCCCTGAGGCTTGGGTTTTCTGCTGGCAAGGAAGGAAAGAGCAATTATTCTTTCAGACCCATAAACTGTAGACCTTAGACTGAATTTCATCTCTGTCCTAACCCGCCAATTTTTCCCAGTGTGTTATTTCATCCCCAAGACAATTTCCTTGGCAATCAGAGTAAACTGTGGGCTTAAGCCTAAATAAGGGACTCCAGGGAAAGTCTCCAAGAGAATGATGAGTGCCCAAGATAAAAATCATTGTTTTGAGGGTTAGTGTACCTACAAAGGGTAAATAATATATAGGGCCCCTCAGCTTAAGCAGCTCTTAAAGACCACCCATCTCCATTCACCTCTTTGAAATGCATGGTGACAACATATTGATATTGCTGAGGTTAATGACAGACTAATTAACAACAGAGAGCATATTTGCAGGCAAATGATCTGTAATAATTGTTTCGGGAACTCCTTTGAAGAAAATGTTTTAAATAGGGTTATAAGGGCTCTTGAAAAGGCTTCTTCACTCCCCCTGACAAACCCCTCCCTCTTCTTTTCTTACCTTCCCTGCTCTCTCCATGATAGTGGAGGTGAAAACTTCAGCAACATGATCCTATAGAATCTAAAAAGCTAAAAATCAGTGCTGGGTCATACAGTCTGAGGTATGCTGGGTATCAGTCTCTTTAACTGGGTATAATTTCCACACTTAGCTGCTTTGATCTGTAGTTTAGGTTTGCTGATTTAGAAATGAGTTAGAACTTAAAATCCAGGAAAACTCAATGTGCTGATTTTCCTGTGCTTTAGAAAAGGAGTTGGACATTTATACAGAACAGTGAAAGTGGCAATATTGTGTTATTTTTATCTGCAAGTATCAAATGCAGGGAGTTATGAAAAGGAGTGTTTCCCGGCCTCACTGAAATCCATGTACTGTTTTGATAACGAGAAGTACTTAATCTCTCTGGTCCCCAAATCTCATCACTTTTAGGTTGATTTTCTTCCTCCCCTTAAGAATCACAACTTTGATCAAATGTAATGGAGAATATGACAGTGGCCTGGAAAATTTAGCATGCATCAAAATCACCTAGAGGACTCTAAAAGGAAAAAAAAAAAAAACCTTTGAGGAGCCACCCCCAGAGTTTCTGTTTCAGAAGGTCTAGAGTGGGGCCTGAAAATTTGTATTTCTAACAAGTAAAAGCTGATTCATAGTATGATAATCTCTAGATCCATCCATGTAGCTGCAAATGGCATTGTTTTATTCCTTTTTATGGCTGAATAATACTCCGTCGTATTATTTTCTTTATTCTTTATTCATTCATCTATTGATGGACTTTTAGGCTGTTTCCATGTTTTGGCTATTTTGAATAGTGCTGCAGTGAACATTAAGGTGCATGTACCTTTTCAAATTAGAGTTTTGTCTGGATATTAGGTTATCATAGTAAATGAAGTAAGTTAGAAAGTGAGGTAAGTTACAAATACCATATGATACAGTTTATATATGGAATATAAAATATGATGTAAATGAATGTATCTATGAAACAGAAACAGAGTCACAGACATAGAGAACAGACTTGTGGTTACCAAGGGGGAGGGTGGGTGGAGGAGTGTTGGATTGGGAATTTAGGATGAGCAGATGCAACTATTATATATAGAACTGATAAACAACAAGGTCCTATTGTGTAGGACAGGGAACTATATTCAGTATCCCGTAACAAACCACAGTGGAATAGAATATGAAAAAGAATATAAAAATTTTTAAATTAAAAAAAATTTAGAAAATTAGATGCTGGGAGTTCCCTGGTGGCCTAGTAGTTAGGGATCTGGCATTGTCACCACTGTGGCTTGGGTGTTTGATCCCTGGCAGAGGAATTTACCCATGCCACAGGTGTGGCCAAAAAATAAATTAAAAAAAAAAATGGTGACACTGAGGCTGGTAGTCCCGGTACCATGCTTTGAGAACATCCTTCTCACTATATGATTGAAATTGCATATCTCCTCAGGTAGAGAGAGACACCTATTACATATCCTAACCCCTCCCATACCCTAACCTGCCATCCTTACCCCTCCAGGCACACAGGCAGACACTACCAGGATCTACTGCCTGAAGGAAACAATCAGCCAATCACCATGCCATTCTGTTCTGTATTATTCTAATCCTTTTATTCTTGCTTTTAGTCATTCACTTAGTCAAGATGCATTTATTGACAACTTCCTGGGCCTAGGCATGAAGCTAAGTTCTGGAGTTATAAAAGTGACTGCTGACAGTCTGCAGTCTGATTAAGGACCTTACTGAAAGCCCTGTCATCCTGCGGAAGGAGGGCAGTGCATTAAAGTGCCTCAGATAAATGAAATTGTTGCAGCACCAAGAGGATGAGGACATAGTGATCAAACTTCACTCATCCACAGACTACTTCACAGTCTTTTTCATTGAATTCCCTCTCTTAAAAATGCATTACGTTTATTTTAAAAAGTAGTCTTTGTATCATTGTCTTGAAAGTTAAAACAGGACAACTTGTCATACCTGGAAGGAAACCAAAAAGAAATCAAGACATCCACAATAAAACAAATCCATTAAATTCTGGCTCCCCACTGTTAACTGTGGAAGGGTCTGTGCCTGAGGTTCTCTTGGTGAAAAAAAAGGGAAATGAACAAATGCTAAAGGGATATTAAAGACATCCTACCAATGCATGGAGTTGTTTGCTTGGCTGTTATCAGAATTGTTGACAGGAAATGAGGAAGGGGGAGACTTTCTCATCCTGTTACTCACTGTTATTTATTTCTATGTCAAATGCACTGTCCATAATTATATTAGGACCACCAGTATCATTTGTCTCGCTTTTTAATAAAGTAAATAAGTAAATAAAACTCAACTAGAAAGAGCAGGAAAATGCAAGAAAAATGGGGTTAACAGACTGGAAGGAGAGTCTGTAACCACTAAGAGACTGAGACAGGCAGAGTGAGGAGAGTGAGTCAAAATGTGGTATGCAGGGCTGGAGGGTGGACTTGTAGGATAGACAGAGACTTCTTTATGGAGTTACCTCAGGTCATCTGCAATGCCCTAGTTAGGGAGGGTAAAATTGCATCTAATTTTCTTTTATTTTTCTTTTTTTTGGTTTTATTGAGATATAATTGACATGTAACATTCTATCAGTTCAAAGTGTGCAGCATAATGATACACATATATATTTTATTATATATAATATATATTTCATAATATATATGAAATGATTTCCATGATAAATTTAGTTTACATCCATCACCTCACATAGTTACAATTTTTTTTTATTAAGAAAGAATCCTTTAAGATCTTTCCTCTTTATAACTTTCAAATACATAAGACAGTATTCTTAACTATAGTCAACAGGCTATACATTACATCCCCAGAACGTCTTAATCTTAAAACTGGGAGTTTATACTTTTTTGACCACTATTACCCATTTCCCTCACTCCCTTGACCGCTTCTCAGGCTGTTAAATTTGAATCTAATGCTCTTAAGGCAAAACAATGGCCAGTATCTCATGGGAAAGTTTAACAAGTATTTCAAAAGGTGTTTTCATTGCCCTGAATATATCTTACTACTACCTGAACAGCAAAATTAGGGATCATGTTTTATTATAGTAATTGTTTAGGCAACCCATGCTTCTGATGTAGGAATTGGAGAATATAGTATCATGTCAGAAAGTACCCACAGATTGTAATTATCACTTTGCTTAGGCAGGAAAGTAAAGAAATCAACTTCTTTTCTGGGTCATTGATAAAAATCACAAGTATGACATAGAATGAGAATGCAGTTTGACTTCAAAATGGAAAGAATAACTACTGGCAAATAATACTATATCATTCCAACTCTAACACCATTACATATAACTTAAATCTAAATTTATTGGACTGAAATAATAGGAATAAAATGAAGGTGATGACAATGAAGGCAAAGAAGAAGAAGGAGAAAGGGAGAAATAAAACTGAATTTTACACCCTTTTTCTAATTTTGACATATATTATCTCAATTTATTCTTAAACTCTTTAAACAAATAATGAACTTGATTCTAGAGAGTAATTTAATTTGTACAGATCACCTTTTCCATTACTTGCATAATCACTAAGGGGAACCAGTTCTAATTTTACGTCCCCACTCAATAATAAGTCATTGTATGAATAATGTAATAATGGTATTAGAAAAAAAAAACAGTAATAATAATGGATTATATTTATTGATTGCTTATTATGAGCTAACTCTTTCACATGAATTATCTTATTTAATCCTTACACCATTCTATGAATCAAGTATTATTCTTAGTCTCCTAATTTTATAGATAAGGAAATGAGGCTCAGAGAATTTAAATAAGATTCCTGAGGTTACATTGCTAATAAATGGCAGAGCTGAGACCATACACAGACTCATTTTAATTTCTGAACTTTGGGGTACTTTTGTGTCTGTCCTCGAACTATCTCGAATGTATTTTAAAAGGATATCTAATTCCTGGAGATGGATGTTTTTACAGAACAAATATCAGCTGTTAATGTTTATCTGAACCTCCAAGAACTAAAGCTTTAAAATACTCCCTGAATCACCCACCTCCTACAGCCACATACCCACAGAGGCATTAACTCTTCTCATCACGTGATCTCCTGCTAGAGGGTTAATATGATACCACCAAGACTTTGTACCACTTTTTTTTTTTTTTTGGTGGGTAATATTTGCATAATAGGACTTTTCACTTCCTGATTCCAAGGCACAGAATTTCAGATACTCCTGGTAGGGGGAATACAGTCTTCCTTTCCTCACATTCCTTACCCAAAACTTCCCTGTCCATTATATCCTTGTCCACTTATGCAAAGTTGTTTCTTCTGGAATCCATATGGAGGGGTGGAATTCTGGATCCCAGAGCATGCAGGTTTCAGTTTTCAATAGCCAGTACCCACTTGCTTCTCTGATTGGTGGGTGCCAAAATACACCAATAGCCACGTAATAGAGAACCTAATCCCACCACCCTGTGTAGCATTTAATATTTTTCAATATCTTCTACTTTCTGGAGAATACTCTGAAGGGAGAGAGGCATAGAGGGAGGGAGGAATCACACGAGATTAAATATACTAGCGTTGCCCTCATTGCCTGTATTAGGGCTGTGATTCAGACAGGGTGAGGCTCAGTTGGCCTGAAATATAACCCTCTTAACTCTATCATTTAACATATTCTAGGCGCATCACCCCAGTTGCCACTTCAGAGGCTGTCTCATTTATCTCTGCTCTCTAACATTAGCACCCACGGTGAAAACGACTCCAGGAGGTGGGAAACCTGATGGTATGATGCAGTTGAAAGGCTGGAGACAGCACTCTGTATTGCCAAGAGAGATGTTCTATGCCTTCGCATATTTACAAGTTAACTTTTTTCTTTTCCTGGAAATACCATCAAAATGAGTTGTACCTGCCACAAAACACACACACACACACACACACACACTTCTCTTCCCCAGGCTCATCCCCAACCCCTGGCAGTGCCTAGGGAATTAATGACTGGCTGAGGTTAATGAGTCCCCACTTGGCTCCGGGCCATCAACTCTCCCAGCTGGCCATTAATCCCCTAGAAATGCCCCACGCCTTGGTAGTTAGTCCTTAATTATGGAAGGCATTAAGGATCAGGAGAGGATCCTAAGCAAAATGAAAAGGCCATTTTTCATTGGCGCTCAGTGTGGGACATTTCAGGTCCAGGTGGCATCAGGAAACACAACCACACTGCGATTAAACCAACTGCTTTTAAGGAGGAGTCATCAATCTCTATTTTCTCCTTTGATCATCCAAATTCAAGGAGGCTATTCAAGGCTACCCCAAGTCTAAAAGCAAGCAAGTAGCTTTTGTCCAAGGAATTCTTGATTAAACTGTCCGAGGACCAATACTTGGGACTCATTCAAGCCAGAGATAACTTTATCTTCATGTCTTGGGGGGACTAGGTCATTATCTAAATGTTTCCATTTTTTAAAGATGTCTAAGATTTCTCTCTTCCACCCATTTATCTCTACTTACCAGTGTATAAAATGAATCTGTTAATTATTTCCTCAAGTTATCCTAACTAGATTTTAAAACGGCTTACTCAGAGAACTAGAGTTTTTTACTTATGTGCCTTACTAATATTTTTTTTTTCAGCTGATGGGTTGAAAGTACTAAGCCGCCACCATTCTGTTAAGTAGAGTAGTAGTATTTGTGTGTTTTTAATATGGAGATTTCATTACCTGCAAATATTGAAACTTTGATGAAAGTATTAGTTCAATGTTAAAATGCAGGTTTTTGGAGAAAGAAGATTAACAAACACTAACACTTTTGTCTGAATTAAGTTAGTGCCAAACGCAGTCCGAAAGAGGAATGTATTGAATGAATAGACCCAGAGACTTATTCTTTGTCAACGTCCAGGGTTGTAGCAGAACTCTTATGGCGTATGCTTGCTGTGAGTAAATGGGAAGAGTATTTAGAAGGTGAGCACTTGGGAGAGCCGTATGGAGCGAAAGTGAGAGATGAAAGAGTTGGGCAAATAAAGCCTTAAGCTAAGTTTACCTACTTCAACATTTAATTTAGGGTAAATCTTATTGAAACATGCCCCATTTTTATCTTATATAGCATGAAGTAAACATTAGATTAATATAAGGTTAATTCTAATATGAGGTTAATATTGTATCACACAATAAACCAACCTTTAAAAGAGAGAAAGTACAAAGAGATGGATTACAGTAGCCCTGGGTAGGGCTCTTGAGACAGCTAAACTAAATTGGAACCCTGATTCTGCCGCTTACAGAATGATGCAACTCCTGGCAATTGCTTCAACTCCCTGAAGAAAAACAGTGCTTCCTTCTTGTTGTTTTGAGGCTAAAACAAAATAATGCTTATAAATAACTGTGCACAGTTCTTCAGAGTTAATGCTTAATATATGATATAGTTTATAGATAAATATAATCGAGTATATTTAATGAAAAAATAAGTCATATTGAAATGAAATCTTGGAGTCATCTTTGATGTTTTCTTTTGTTTTCTCTCTCAATCTAATATGCCATAAAATTCATTTGTATATCTGTGCACACGTGTCTTTGCTGTCTGGCTTCTGCCAATGAAACTTTTTGAATTAATCACTCCTCTACCTTCTCCATTTGGATCACGTAACTACCTGTTCCAATCTCTCCTTGCACATTCTTATCCTACTATTACTCATTTTTAACTGATCTTCTGGCTTCCTGTGTCTCTTTAAAGCTATCTTCCAAGTGCTGGAGTGGAGTTGTGTAACATACTACGAAGAATCCAGGATATTTTTTCTTTACCACTTATCCAAAGCCTCCACATCTTAAAAGATTCTGCTATAACCTCACCTATCTGGTACTTTGTCCATAGCATCCTTCATTTTTGACTGAAATCACATCAACTTGTATTATTTACATAACTCATCTCATATTCACTTTGATTGTTATTTTGCTTTTTTGTTTGTTTGGGGTGGGTATGTACAAGTCTCAACTCCCCAGTTATGTTGTACATTCAAGGCCATTGCTTAGAAGTTAACCCGCTGGCTCTTCTATGAATATTCTTTCTAGCATGTTTTTCATTTTCTAGGGAACGCACATGGACCCAGGAATAAAATAGTTGCAAAAGACAGCCATAGTCCTTATTTCATGACGCTTATAGGTTGAGAGGGAGCTAGAAAAGAAGGATGTCAATGAAAGAATCACTCTTATGTTTACATAATTATAATTTGCAAAAAGAACATATAACAAAGGAATCTGATCTAGTCTTGAGGGTCAAAAATCTTAGTTGAAGACAAGATAGGAGAGGAGTTACCTCATTAGGAGCTATACATTCCATACAGAGGCAACAGGATTGTCAAGGGCCAATAGCAAAAAGAACTTGTATCTCAGACAGTGAATTGGCAGAAGTGTAAAAGCCAGTGGGCTAGAGCCAGGGAGCAAGGGGAAAAAGGTGTGAAATAAGAGAAAGAGGTAGCCTGCATTTTTTCCTAGGAGAAATGATGTACATTTGTTATCTTCTGACATCTCCCTACCTTGCAGGTATAAATGAATGTCTGAATGAAACTGTGACATTTGTGTAGATGCTGTTTGTACCTTTTGTATAACTGGAGAATGAATAGGAAATCTGTAATGATATATTGGCAGGATTCTCAAGGGCTCAGATTTCTGACCCAGCATCTACACTGATAAAAATACCATGAATTATGTGGAAAAATAATAAAGTAAAAAGGATAAAGCAAGGGAATGTATTTTACATAGAAATAATTATTGAATGTTTAGTTCCAGAAATGAATGATTTAAAAGAGATTTCCTTTGCTCTTATTTTTTTAAGCTATGCCAAATAAAATATCTCAAAAATCTAAATAAATCCCCACTCAGACTTCTGTAGTAACTTTATACAGTATCTCTATAATGGTTCAACATAAATCTTCATGACTTTTCTCTATTTTGTACCTGGAGCTTTGCTTCTTCAGTAATGAAAACAAAATTTAATAAGAATTGTCAAGAGATCCTCCTTTACTAAGACTAGCACTTTTTGTGATGAAGATAAAAAATACTGAAGTATATAAATGTATCATCTCCACATAGGCTGGGTTAAGAAGAAAATCTTAAGAATAATTTAGCCATGTGCTTCAAGATATAACATGATTTTTGGTTAAGTCAAAGCAGAGTATCTATACGGTGGTCTCTCTTATCCATGTTTGATATGTTCCAAGACCCCCAGTGGGTACCTGAAACCATAGATAGTACTAAATACCACATGTATATATTACTTTTTTTTCCAATACGTGTCTGTGGTAAATTATAATTTATAAATTAGACACGGTGAGAGATTAGTAGCACCATCTAATAAAACAGAACAATTATAACAATATGCTGTGATGAAAGTTACATGAATATTGTCTCTTTCTCTCTCAGAATATCATCTTGTACTCTTTTCACCCTTCTTTTTGTGGTGATATGGGATGATTAAATGTCGATGTGATGTGATGGAGTAATGTAGATGACGCAGGCACTGCGAGGTAGCATTAGGCTAGTACTGACCTTCTGACACATCAGAAAGAAGATCGTATGGGAGTTCCCGTCATGGCTCAGTGGAAATGAATCTGACTAGCATCTGTGAAATTCTATCCCTGGCCTTGCTCAGTGGGTTAAGGATCTTGCATTTCCGTGAACTGTGGGGTAGGCTGCAGACACAGCTCAGATCTAGCATTGCTCTGGCTGTGGCTAGGCCAGTGGCTACAGCTCCAGTTCGACCCCTGGGCTGGGAACCTGCATATGCCACTGATGCAGCCATAAAAAAAAAACAATGATAATAAAAAAAAATAAAGAAGGTGATCCTGGATTGTCGGGCCATGTGCTGACCTTAATAGTTGAATGTCAGGAGCGGAAGGTATTGATGGTTGTGGATCCTGGAAGGATGGAGCAGTGTGGTGCAGGATTACAAGAGATTCCAGCATGCTACTCAGAATGGCAAGTGATTTCAAGGTTATGAATTGTTTATTTCTGGAATTTTCCATTTAATATTTTCACCTTGCAATTTATCACAGGTAACCAAAACTATGGAAAGCAAAACTGTAGAGAGGAGTAACTATTATACCCTCACTTCTTGCCTCCCCATCCTTTGGTGCTTTATTATACAGAATGGATATTTCCCCCTTTCCTTCTCCTAGGACATCATCTGGTCTCCATCCAAGATTAAACTCAGTTCCTTAGTCAGTCCAGGGTGACATATCTATTTAAAGCATTAATGGATAATCAGACTCCTTAGGGAAAATTAATGTGGTTAAATAGTAATAAAGGAAATTTCCAATAGAACATAAACAACACCATAATGAAGAATATTAAATCATATGTTTTGTCTCTGAGCCCATTATAGAGCCAATTTAAAATTATGATAAATTTGCATTTGGCACTTGCTAGAGATTGGAAAATCTATTCATGTGAAAAATAGAGAATATAGATTAAATGTCTTTGGATTTCCCTGTTAGGGAGAACTAAAAAATAATCACCCTTTTATAAAGGTTACCTATCTATCTATCTATGTATCTATCTATGTATCTATCTGTCTGTCTGTCTGTCTGTCTGTCTATCTATCTGTCTGTCTATCTATCATCTTCTACCTACTATATAGGTATATATCATATGTATAATATATTCAAATATATAACACATTCTTATCCATTAAATGTGTTTTACTGGCACAAAAGATGTAAGTTCCTTGAGGCATTTTAAACACTTAAAAATTAATGACAAGCATCAGAAAAATTAGTGATTTGATTTTAAATGCCTCTCTCTTCTCAGAAACTGGCTAGCATTTTACTCCAACACATGATGTATGATTTATGAAGGGGACTGGACAAAGAGAGAAGCGACATGAGCCAGGAAGTGTGATTCAGAATTGGCTGGTGTGAAAGCCAAAATGCACCCAGACTGTCTCCTCAGTAGCAAACAGGAGACAATCTGGTCACCTTTAAATGACTGGCAACTAACCATGCAACCAGTTGCTGGCATTAGTAAAGCTGGTTTTTAGATCTTTCCCTCCATTTCCTGAAAAGGCACCTGATTTTTTTTTTCCAAGAGAACCATTCACAATCTTGGACACATTGCCCCATTTGTAGCTTATGGTTTCTTTTGCCTTCTGGGAAGAAGGCATTAGCAAAAGTTATTAGCTTGTTTCAAGTCACTTAGTGATAATGTATTAATTGCTCTAGAAATATAGTATCATTTGGGATTTTTCAACAGTAATTTCACCCAAAAATTCTGCCCCCCAAAACTTGCCTGATACATACTGTGATGTCTCTTTTCATGTTGGCTATTATATAAAAAACTTGAACAACTTAAATATTGAACAAAAGGAAATTGATGTGTAGTTAATGGAAATGATGTAGAAGTATATTCATTGAAGGGACAAATTCTCAAAGTATATCATTAATGATGAAGACAGGCTATGAAAGAGTGTAAATCATACACACACATGCACAAACGTATATATAGGCACATAAATAGTAGTTATGTTTGATATGAAACATGGGCATGTTTCAGACTTCTCTTTTTTTGTATGTTTTATTTTTATAATAAGCATTGGTTACTTTTATAATCCTGGATAATGGTGGCAATAGTTTTTTTTTCTCTCTCTTTAAATAAATATGCCTAATAGTAAAGAATTTTCTATGACCATAGAAGATATGCTTTTCTTACATTGTTATTTGGTCAGGATTCTCCAGAGAAACAGAACCAATAGCATGTATATAAAATATACCAAAATGGATCACACAACTATGGATGCTGTTAAGTCCCAAATCTGCAGTGGGCAAGTTGGACACTCAGGAAAGCTACTGGTGTGTTTTCAGGCTAAATTTGATGGCCTGAGAGGCAAGAGAGCTGATGGTGTAAATTTCAGTCTTAAGACTGTAAAGCTCAAGATTCATTAAGACATCAAACCTCAAGATCTGATGTTTCAGTAGTAGTCCAAAGGCAGAATAAATTACCGAAGTCCCAGCTTGAAGAGAGTCAGGAGAAATTTCTGCTTACTCTTGGGAGGGTCCCCCTCTTGTTATATTCATACCTTCAAGTGACTGAAGGAGTACAACTTACATTCTTGGGAGTGCAATCTACTTTACTCAGTCCATTAATTTAAATGTTAAATTCATCTAAAAAAATACCCTACAGAAACTCACGATGATGTTTGGACAAATATTTGAGCACTTTGTGACCCAATCAAGTTTATCCATAAAATGAACTATCTCACACAGAATTTCTTAAGACCTGATTTATTTTTCATAACCCAGACGTATGACCATTGCACATTACAGAGTGGTTCTAATCCATCAACAGAAAATGAAATAAACTCTAACACAAGGCCCTCTTTATGATACCAATGCTCATTCTCTCCAAAATAATGTTTTGAATTATATGGTTCTGAGAGAAGGTGAGAAATTGAATAATTTTGTGAAGTAATTAAGTCTCTTTGGTCATTTTATTGGAGATGGTTGGTGAATCTCCATTATTCTGATTGACTTTTCACATTAATCCTACATGGTGATATTTGTGTGTGTGTCATCTTTATGGTTTCTGAGTAGAAAAATAGTATGAACATAAAAAAAATACAAAATCCGAAATTTTGTTCTTGGAGTTCCCTTCGTGGCTCAGTGGTTAACAAATCCGACTAAGAACCGTGAGGTTGCAGGTTCGATCCCTGGCCTTGCTCACTGGGTTAAGGACCCGGCATTGCCATGAGCTGTGGTGTAGGTTGCAGACATGGCTCGGATCCTCCGTTGCTGTGGCTGTGGCATAGGCCGGCAGCTAAAGCTCCTGTTAGACCCCTAGCCTGGGAACCTCCATATGCCGCAGGTGCGGCTCTAGATTAAAAAAGGCAAAAAGACAAAAAAAAATTTTTTTCTTATTTGTCTTGTTTTGGTGGTATGGGAATTATAGGCATAAATATATTGATTTTGGTGTTTCAGCCATCAAACCTTTATTACAGAATCTAATGGCCTTTTTTCTTACATAGGTAATTTTTTACCACACTGCTTGAACAAATTACTGCAAACTTAGTGGCTTCAACAGTACCGATTTAGTATCTTTCCATTCTAGAGATCAAAAGTCAAAATATGTCTCAGTGAGTTAAAATCTAGTTGTTGGTGGGGTTGCATTTCTATCTAGGAGCTTCAGGAGAGAATCTGTTTATTTGTCCTTTCCAGCTTCTAGGAGGCACTTCTTTTCTTTTGTACTCATCACCTTTTTCCATCTCCAATGCAAGCAATGTTTCATTTTCCCCATATCTTTGTTTCATAGGCACCTATTCCTCAGGTTGACTCTTTCCATTTGTCTCCTTCTTCCACTTTACTTGGGGCCCATGAAGATAATACAGGATGATCTCCTTATTTTAAGGTCATCAATAAGCAAAATTAATTCCACCTGCCATCTTACTACCTCTTTGTCATGTAGCCTTACACACTGAAGTTTACACACACTGGGATTAGGACATGGAAATCTTTGAAGAGCCATTTTTCTACCTACCGTAAGTAAAACTCTTTCACTGAATACAGCCTCACGGGGATTTTAATCAAGATGCCCTGCCCTCCAAAGTCTAAGACCTCTCATGTTACCCAGACGAAGCCAAATGTGCTTTAGTGTACAAATTTATACCTGAGAAAAGCTATCCTAAGACTGGAAAAGTTTGAGCCTATTCATTTCAGAGGTAGAATCAGAAAGAGATTCTCACGTAATTTCTGTTACAAAGATTCTCTGAAGCCACCATCCCTTGTTGTTCATTAGTTCCTTTGCCTTATTTTTTAGTCTTCAGTTATTTCTGTAAGCTCTCATATCTTTCCAAGGAATTTGAGTTTTTCCTTAATTTAGCTGGGGTGAATTTCCTTGGTTTACTACAAAATAATCCTAATGATATAAGAAACAGAAAAAACAAGAGTCTGAAGGTGATTCTCAAAGTGAAAAAAAATGATGTATTTCATGTCATACAGTGCTTAAATATCTAAATACCTTAGTAAGAAGTGGAATTTCTTACTTTTCTAAGAGTACACAGGTAGAATTACAAAATTGCATTGCCATTCCATGGGACTAATCATAGAGATGAATTAGGGGGCAATGTGGTTATTTATGTATTATTTATATTTGTTTAAATAAACTCACTGCCCTAAGGCCTGTGGTCATGTGTACAAAAATGAATAAACAGAAGACTAACTTCTCATAGTAGTCTCTGGAAACCTCTCTGGCTTTTGAGATTCTCCACTGGGTATAAATAAGAAAACAACTACAGAAATCTAGGGTGCCTGCTGGGCTTGGAATCCATGCAAAACAGATTTTATTAAAAAAAATAAGTTGTTTTTTTTTCTTTTTTATGTGAGTTTTACTGATGTAAACCATAACAGAATTTCTTTAAATGCTTTACAAAGGATTTAAATGAGAAAAATGGCTAAAATTGTAAATTTGGTTAAAGGCTAAAAGGGTAAACTCACAATGAGTTTGAGAAGGAGGAAATAAAAAGGAAGAAAAGAAAAGTAAAATTCAAGGTTCGGGAGAGCAGAGGGATCTTCCATCTCAGAACCTTCAGTGACTTGCCTGTGTGTTTATGGATACACCATGGCAACGCTGACCTCAGTTTAAGATGTTGACCCAGATTCATGAGTGATTCTTAACCAGAGGAGATTTTGCCCCCTACAACATTTGGCAGTATCTAGAGATATTTCTGTGATTTTCACAACTGGGTGGGGGGACTACTGCCATCTAGTGGATAGAGGGTCCAGTTAGCCAAAGGCCATCAGCAACACCCCTTACTTCTTGACTCTGATTGGATCTGTCAGGTTGGTATCCTATAAGAATTCTGTTTCAAATATGAGAATACTGTGGTCTCGCTGTAGGTGTTAGGCTAGGTTCCAAATGTCCAAGAATGGTTCCTCCTTCCTATCTTCCTTCCTTCTTTCCTTTTACAGTGATGACAACAGAGTGAAATTATATTGTTTATCACATATATTTGCTTGTATCTTTCCCTAGAAAATAAACTCGATGAGAGTAGTAGCCTTGTTCATTTCACAGCAGTATCCCCTGTCCCTACATGTGTGCCTCTCACATGCAGTAAGTATTCAGAGTTGATAGTTGAGTAAGTGAATGAATGAATCAATCAAGTCTTAGTACCAAACCTGTGTCTATAGAACAGTACGGTCAGAATTGTAACCAAATAGTTATCACTGGAGAAAGAAAAACATGCTCAGATTGTTTCTTCTTTACTAATGAGAGGTGACGAACTCCACATATATATTTTTTTATATAGAGGATATAAAGAAGAGGGATTCCTCAGTTCTATAAAGCAAAACAGAATCAAGGAAAGCATCAGGTACTGATTTGAAGGGAGAGAAATCTAATGATAATATATGAGAAAACAGCAAAAACCACAGAGATTTCATTATTTTGTTTTAGATTTTAACTTCTGTCCTTTAGGAAAATTTTATCTCAAGAAAAAATCAGAAGGAGTGCTGCCACGAAAGGCAAGATGAGAAAGAAAAAAAAAAAAGCCAGAGGTTGAAAAGACAAAAAATATTTGAAGATACTTTACATATCAGTGCACATTTAAAATCAGGAGGGTCTGATGACATGAATTTTACATACTCAGAGATTAGAACATAGTTTTGCAGAATAGCCTATTATTAATTGCTACAACTTTTAAAAGGCAAAGAAAAGTTCCAAAATAAAAGAGCATATTTAGACTGTCCTTAGAAACACAGGTGTTTAAAAGGGCACTACCCAACTAATCACAGATTGATCAGCTTAGCAGTAACAATCAAGAAGGTACTAGAAAAAAATTATCCAAAAAAAATCGTATTACAATCCCCTGGAGAGGAACAGGGTTCTGATTAGCAAACAAGGTTTTGTGAAGAGTGAATCATGCCAGACCAACTTAATTTCCTTCTATAATAGAGTGGCAGGCTATGAGATAAAGGGGAAGCAATAGATGTAATCAGCCTCGATTTCCCTGAGACTTTTGATTCTGTCCTACATAGCATTCTCATCAGTGGGCTATGAAGATTGGTCTCTGCCATACTTCTGTTAGGAAGAAGCATAGATGCCATAACACTGCCCCAGAAGTGTTGTTATCTCTGTCTCAGGATAGAAGCATATCTTAAAGAGATGATAGAGCATTATAGCTCACAGTATATCATGAAAGAGCTATCAGTGGCTTAGCATTAGAGACACAAATGATTTCTTGATCATGTCTATCCTTATATCTGTGTAATTATCTCTAGGGCTTAGTTTTACATTCTGTAAAATGGGCGGGTTTAGAGTACTTATGTCTAAGGTCACATCCAGCTTTAGTCTTCTATGATCCTTTTGGTTAATATTATTTCAGGGATTTCTTCATGATCTGGGTAATAAAGTTAAAATGTTTCCAATATGATGGGCTTTTTTAATCGTTTACAACTTTCACCTCACAAAAGTTACACAGGAGAGGCTGCTCTTTTCCCTCACTTATTGGTAACTCTCATTTTTATACAGTTGTTCATTTACATAGCAGTTATCTTGAGTGTTTTTGAATGCTTAATATGTTCAATAAGAGGAAATAAAGGGTGAATTTTGTTAAAAGCAGCAACTCCCATCTTTTATGTATCATACATACACAACATCTATATCAAAATTTTCTAAAAAGCAATAACTATAGAACAATGTTAAAATGGAATGTTTGCTAATAGATTAAAAACAAGGACTAATATAAACTCTAAGTTTCAAAAGTTGTATTTTGAGTCCTA
Organism: Catagonus wagneri; assembly: GCA_004024745.2. Taxonomy (NCBI): domain Eukaryota; kingdom Metazoa; phylum Chordata; class Mammalia; order Artiodactyla; family Tayassuidae; genus Catagonus; species Catagonus wagneri. Next base: position 6,856,708 of record PVHT020000165.1, on the reverse strand, counting down.
CAAATTAATTATGTTTGCTACTTAAATTATAGCAAAATAGTTGACCGTATTGCAATAAATGAAAACTCAAATGCATAAAATCCAGACCTCTCTTTCATTGACTTAAAAGCCACTTGCTTATTAAAAGTCTATGAGATTTTTTTCATTAAATACTTTATTCAGAAAGCTAACCAACCTTGGTCAGTTCCAAACTATTCTTAATCCCTAAGAGCTGATTGATTTCACATGACTTTAGCTAGTTTATACAGAAAGCATATCTTTAAACTTCTTGTTAAAAATACCCAGATGGAATAACATCCTAAGGTGGTAATATGCTTATTGTTCATTACTTCACTTTTTAAGTTGGCATTTCAGATTAATTAAGCATTCGATAAAGTTCATGTTTATGCAAGTGTTTACAAATTAGAAAAGCTGTTAGCAGCGTTTAATTTGTTTGAATATATATATTTAATTTACTGCTTCTAATGGAAAGAAGCTTAAGGGAATTTAAGAGCCATAGCCTTATTGATAGACATTAAGCATATGCAAAGTATAATTATTATTGCTAATATTTTACATTTGCTGTGTGCCAGCAGTTAGGTGCAGGAAGAAGCCTGTGTAATTCCAAAAGCGGGAATGTGTGCTGTATATGCAGGGCATTTATATCACTATACATATTTATCTTATTAAAAGTTATTATACATATTTATATTTTTTGCGAGCTTTTCTCCCGCGCTCTAGATGAAATGTGTTTTCCTCCCACTAATTTCCTCAAAGTAGTGTTATAATGAGTATGGAATGTTCCTCTGATCCTCTGGCATGAGGTTTGTTCAATCACACTGAAATTCTGGACCCAGTTCAAATCCTGTCATGACAAATATCATTCCAAGCCTTAGCCAATGGCCAGTTTATTTCTAAGACTATGGGATTAAAATGAATCACTTAGAATAAGATATTAACTCGCTACCTTTCTGAAACTCATGCAAAGGATTTACATTGATCAAGATTCCTGCTGACCTTGAGATCTAGTTCTTCAGATATGATTTAAGCACCTACTCTGTGCTAGGTTCTGGACTAAGAACTGGGAGTGCAAAGATGAATAAGAAATTACTGTTCTCGTCATTATTTCTAAGCTGGACTATTAAAACAGTCTTCTGTTTAATTTCTCTGACCCTGATCTTACCATTCCTTTCTGATTTATCTTCCACCCAGCCATGAAAAGCCATCCAGCTCAAAACTCATCTGACCATATTGGACCCTACATTTAAACCCTCCAGTGATTGCCCCGTCTATCCCAAGATAAAATCTGGGCTTTCAGTCACAGCATCAAAGATCCTTCATGATTTGATCTCTCTCCAGACCTATTTGTCAGCCTTTCTGTGTAGACTTTTGCTCCAATAACATTAAACTGCTTGCAGTTCCTCTATATATTGTTTTGTGCCTTGCTTACTCAACCTCTGGCAGATACCCTCTCCTTATCAGCTAACTTCTGTTCTTCCTTCAAGACAGTTCAACCTCATCTACTTTTTTTCTGAATTCTTTTTCTTCCGAGAACCAGGCTAGATTAGGGCCAACTGCGCATTATGGCATTTGTCCTGCCATCTGCTTATCTTCACAACCGCATTTACCACATAGTTGTATAATTACCTGTTTATTGTGTCAACTCCCCAAGTAGATTGATGGTTTTGTGTTTGTTTTAAACCAATGACTATGTTTTTCACTTCAGTAATACTAATTGGTTCTTTAAAAAATTCCCACCTGTTTTTATTTCTTTTTTGCATAATTTTTTTGATAATTTATATTCCATATTTGGGCTTCTTTCTTCATTTCTCTTGGAAGATCCTAAACATGTTCAGTTGTTTCAAATTGCTTTTTTGTTGACTCCATTTATATTGGAGTGAGTTAATCACTTGATTATCTATTTTGTAATCCTGCATGTTGTAACTTTTTTCATTTGGCTTTGTAACTTAGGCTTTAGGTTTCATCTTCAATAGAAATCTCTCTACAATATGCAACCCTTAAAAAGACCCTTTGAATCCTTGGTTTTTACGGTCTCATAGCTGTGGCCTGACATTCTTGTCCTGTGGGGTTCAGATCCAGTCACCAAACTGGTGAGCAACCTGACTTGGGCTTGATGGAGAGACTGTGCCTCTTCTTACCCTTTAATTTAGTTTCATAGAAGCTTTAATTGCAGGAATCACTTAGTTACATTTTGTTTTCTAGGCAGAAAAGAGATGTTCCAGCCTGTAGTTTTGGGTTTTCTTATTGTCTTTCTTTTCTTTTTTTTTTTTTGCCTCCCTGTGGTATATGGAATTACTGGGTCAGGGATCACTTCTGAGCTACAGTTGTGACCTATACTGCATCCGCAGCAATGCTGGATCCTTTAACCCACTGTGCTGGGCCAGGGATCAAACCTGCCTCCTGGTGCTCCAGAAACACTGCTGATCCTGTTGCACCGCACCAGGAACTCCTCCAGCCTATAGTTTTAAATAAAACGAACCTTGTTTTAGTCTCTATGAGTTAAGGGACAATTTTAAATTCCATTGCCTCACCGTATACATACTTCTTCCTATTCTGAGACCCATAGCCTGAGAAGCATTGGGAGAAATCAGTCTCACTTAGCACTTGGAGTTCCTCTGTTTCTGCTCTTCTGTTCATCTCTAGGGACACGGTTATGCCTTTTTACTCTTTTCTTTTTATATTTTTATTTAACAATCTATGTGTTTGATGAAAGGAAGGGTCAAGGACGAACTGAAATGTTCATCTGTCTTCTTCGTTTCCTTCTGTGGAAAGACGTAGAAGTGTGAGGTGGGGATGGAAGGGGCAGAAGGAATGGAGTAAGTCAACTCAACAGATAAAAATGTATGGGAAACATTGTTACAACCCAAGAGGATGGAAATGCTAATAACATAGAGGCCTTGATCTTAAGGTGTTAGAATAGTATGTACTTTTTCTCGTTCAACCATAGAACACATATTTATGAGAGCCTAGTATATGGCAAGAGTTGATTAAGTACTAGGGCTACAGTAAAAAGAAAATAGACAGGATCCCTGAACCCAACTGTTGCTGGAAAAGATATACACAAAATAAAATAATTTGAATAATATGGAATTGTGGTCTGGGGGAACCTAACATATCTGGTTCACCTGCTTTATGATTAAACTGACACAAAATGATGGGTTGAAACTAGACATTCAACAAGTTGGGATATTTTCCCACAAGATGACAGCATGTGGAAGGCCCTAGAGTTGAGAGAGAGAATGGTATTCTTGAGGTCTGAAACTAGGTTCAGGGCAGCTAGGTAGAGATGACAAAGCTCAGGTCATCCAGCCCTACCACTGTGTTTATTTCCATTTACAAAGTAACTATCTCCAGTAATGGAGAAAGCACTGGCTCCTTGGACAATGAAAGTCTCTTTGGCCATCAAACTATTTCCTAAGTATTTGCAACGATTTCCAAGTACTCCCTGCTTTCTATTCCCCTTTAGATCATTTTGTATTACACAACCAAATCTGAATTTTTGAGAGCTGATATAAATTTGCCTTCCAAAGATCTCATGTCAAGTATCTCCAAATTGTTTGGAATCCAACTGAATAAATTATAATTGTATGTGACTGCCTTTTCCCTCCCAGCCTATCATAAACTCCGAGATGATATGATGTCTCACTCCTAAATTACTTGGCACTGTTGAAATGCCAACTAATTCTTCCTGGTTGGCCAAAAATGAGTACAGGATGGCATTTCCCCCAGGAAATTTTCTCCTCTGGGAGATGAAGCTGTTAGCAAAGCAAGTCAAGGACCTGTTAGACATTCTGCTGTTAACCAAATGAGACTTCCAACAGATGTCTGGAGAGTTGAAATCCCCATCACTACTCTGTCTTTTCTCTGTGCTGATTTTACAATCTGTGTCTAGTAGCACACCATACATTTCCTCCATGTGGCCCAGTATTCTCTCATAATGATAGCACTTCTGTGCTCTTCTGTCCTAACCCATATGCTCCTGCCCTCAGGTCTGGACATTTCCATATGTATGTATATCTTCATGACATTCACCCCTGCTCTGCCTCCTGTCTAAGCAGTCTGTTTCTTTAGGGGCGGGTGTACCCTTCCATCACAATGTTGTGATATTCTCCCTTTGAATTAGAATATAGAGGTCTAGCCCACAAAATCCAGGTAAGAGTTACAAAATCATCTTCCTTTTTGTGCTGGCCTAGCTCCAACGTGCTGTATTCAAGGATCCTTCCTCCACTGCTTTTTAGTAAGAATTATCAGGGATTCAATGGTTAGCTTTCTGTGTCCCTTGCTACTCTGGACCACCAGAAGGGAATTCTGAGAAATGCAGAATCTCAGACCTCATGCCAGACCTACTAAATCAAAATTTGCATATTAACAAGTTACCTGGGGTTTCAAATGCACAATAAATTTTCAGAACGCTACTCCATAGTACCTGATTTCCCTGGTATAGTCCAAACTGTCTTCTCATTTGTACATGCTATAAAGTCTTGTGGATCAGTTTCAGCTGGCCTCTCTGCAAACTCACAAATTAATCGATCTCTGTCCAAATTCATCATTATAATATAGGGAAGACGATGGGTTCATTTGGCCTCTAATTATGTGACTCTATTTGCACCATGTCCTCTCCAAATAGCTGTTTTTAATTTACCACTTTCTTGAGTTTAGCATATTTGGTTTCCACTACATACAACCTTTAGAAAGGTGCTATATCACATACTCTACTACCTGTTCTATAATGTTTAAATGACATTTTTAAATGACGTTAATTTTTAAATGTACTATAAAACAAATTTATTTTATTCTAAAATACCTATATCAATTGTTATGAATACATCACCTTAAAAATACCGCCCCCAAAAACACTCCCAGTATTCAGTCTAGTCAGATATTGTCATCTGCCTAAAACGCTGAGCCTAAGGCCTTTTCTTTGTTAAACAGAGAGATTGGAAAGTACTAAAGAGATGGTAAAGACATATAGCTGCGGAGTTTTTCTCTTTGATGTAACAAGAAGCATTGAAAGACCTGAAAAGGGAACTTTTGCATGCTGTGTGCTTCAAAGAGCATCACCAACTAAAATTAATCTTGTAATCGAACCTTCAGAAAATGCTGTGCTATCCAGCTAAGATGCCCTGTGACGACCCAAGGCCTGCAGTAAATTACTGACAGAGTTAAGGTTATAAATCTGAAGGAAGTATGTCTACTTTAATTAATTGCTTCAGAAGGAAATTTTTAGTAACTTCTTGAAGACGATTCTTCCTTGAGGTGTATATGGTTTTCCTAAGTATCAAGCAGTCATGAATGACAAGGCACTTGTACCAGTTTGTTTCACTACCATAAAAGAAGGAGCCTCCTTATCAAAATGAGACCTTTTTGATAGGTTCAAATTCAGTGTGAAATCTTCCTTGGTGCCAGGCACACGTTTGGAAACAACCTCTCTCTTCTGCTAAGATCTCAGTGTTTATACCGGTACATTTTCCACAGTGACAAGTAATGTACAAGGGCAGAACAAAACATCACCACAGCCTTGCAAAAGCTTTATAATAACATTGCATTGCTTTGAACCATTCAATCAATTGTAGACATGGTTTAAATGTACATAAAAACTAAATACAGTACCATGGGAAAAAATGAAAAGTATTTTGCCACCTTCCTTCAGCATAAAGATTTTGAGAGCACATTTTTTAAGAGAAGAAAGTTTTATTTAGACCCCCTGGATTATTATATTTCTGGTATGGCTATAATAATTTTTCTTTAAAGATTCAGAGATCCAGTGTTTCACTCAACAAAGCATGTTTTATGCTAATTAAAAGTGGCCAAGAAGTTATGAATTCCCTATGATCTTTATGGAGAAAAATCAATACCTGTATCTATTTCTATAAAACTCGAGGGTTTTACTGGTGGATATTAGAATCCGGAAAGGTAGGCTTTTATGTTGTGTTTCTTGTAATAATGAACATTCTAGGGTCAAATAGAAGCCTCATGCAGAGTACATAATAAAAGAGTCACTATGAACAATTGAAAAAATAAATGCAGAATCAGATATTTGTAAGGCTGCTTAAAGCAAGGCTAATCTTTATTCAACATTTTTTACTCACATGTAAGACTCCCATTGTGTGGTGTCTTAGCAGTGGATATATTACTGAGGTTCTAAAACCTCAGTATTAATGCAAAGAATTATGGTTTTATAACTCAGTGGGGGAATGCATATACGCACACGGACACAGACACACATACCCCAATAATTGCTATTTCTAGCAGCATTTATTGTAATAGGAGCCCTTAAGGAATCTTGGTTTTACTGAAATACAAAATTGTTAAATGCATCATGAAGGAGTACTGGCTGGTATATATACCCTTGCCCAAGAGCAAATGACATGGGCAGCTTTAAACTGTCCTAAGATGTCTTACTGCATGACTCTAGTGCATCCCATTTGCACTGGCCATGATCGTAAATTCTAATCATCATTACAAAAAAACCCACAGTCTAGTTAATTGTATTATATTTTTTGTCCGGTAAAATTACAACATAATTGTCTATCTGCAGCCTTGACTGATATCACAAGGGAATGGTTTTATGGGCTACAGAGTCCTAATGTGTTTTCAGCAGATTTTTCTGAGGAGTAAAAAGAGGCAAAATTCAGTGAATGAAAGTGTTCCAGGAGAGCTTTCCATTTTTTATTTAGTGGCATATTAAGTACAGTATTATAACTGCTGTTCTTCCTCATATTTTTTTTTCAAAAATGTAAGAGTTTCAACATAACAATAATGAAATTATTTCAGAGTTCCACTTGTGATCACTTAGGCATATCAATTGTCTGATTGAGTTGGTGGTTCTGCAGAAAGACATCAAGGCATATGCAACAGGCACATATAAGCAATATCAAACATGGAGGGATAGGATAAAAATATCACACTGTGTTCATAAAATTAGAGTCATGTCATTGAAGATTCGTTCTCTCCCAGGTAATTGTCTTTATTTGTCGTCGCCAGTAAACTAACTGTACCTTATATTAATTGTGGATGAAGGTAGGATTCAGGATTTTTTTTCCAATTGCTATCTAAGTTTAACAGAGACTAACAGAGACTCTTGTTGGTACTTCAGTGCCTTAGAATCCATTCACAGTGCTAGGATATGTTCTGAAGTCCTCTAGGAAAAAGGGCTTCAAAACATACTTTCCCTGTCCGTGTACTTCTTTTCTTGCTAACCAGTAGGATGTAGCATCGACAAATCTGTTCTCTTTGATAATTGGCACATACAAGATCCCTGTGTATTCTTGTCCCTGCTGACTCAGGAGAAAAGAGATAACAGGGGGTGGTGTCTTGGGCAGACCCTTCATGCTCAGGCTGCCTGCTGAACTCAGCTCCTGGGCAGCCATCATTTGTAGGCTAGCTTTTCACAGGAAAATAGGCCTTCACCTTTAGCAGGTAGTCTAAGCAGTTCACAAATCTGATGAAGAAGCAACCCAAACTTCCTTTGAAAGGTCTCATTCTACCTTCATAGAGGTTGTGCAGAAAACCTGCCTGAGAGCCGTCATTGTCCTCCATTTAGAGACAGTGGTGTATCCTGAAAAGCTCGCATGGATAAGTCACGTGTGGCCCCTAAAGCCATCTGCCGTAGAAATAGCTGAGCACAACAGCAGTCAGAATAGTGAAATGCGTGGCGGATTTCTGCTCTCAGCTTTTTAATTATGAAGCTTGTAGTTTGCGACCATTTGAAGTTTCTTTTTAAAGAATAACTATTTCTCTCAGCATGAAGGCATGACAGGTGGATAGTTTACATGGGAGGTGAGGTTTTAGTTTTGTCTCCCTTTTTTTTTTTGTGGCTTTTTAGAGCCATACGCGCAGCATATGGAAGTTCCCAGGTTAGGAGTCAAATCAGCTTTTGCTGCCAGCCTTCGCCACAGCCACAGCAACATAGGATCTGAATCAAGTCTGTGACTTATACCATAGCTGATGGCCACGTTGGACCCTTAAGCCATTGAGCAAGGCCAGGGATCAAACCCACATCCTCATGGATACTAGGTGGGTTTGTAACCACTGAGCTACAATGGGAACTCCTTATCTTATTTAAAAATTAGATATCGTTCAGGTCTAGCTTTCCTAGCAGGCTTTGGTCAAAGATGTAATAAAAGAAATGTATCAAAATGGCCTCCCTCAAAATCTCTCTCCTTATTGGCCTTGGAAATCCATAATTAGGGACTGCCTTTCAGTACTTAAAGATACTTCCACCCTCAAGATTCATTTGCTAAAATAAAAAGCAACCGGAAACTGGTGAACAATGAAGTTATTTTTTAGTTCAGTTCAAAAAACATACACTGAGCATTTCTTATGTTTCAGAAACTCTGCTGGGCCCTAGGAATCAAGGGTGGGTAAATATTCACTTCTCTTTCAAGGAGCTGGTGTGAAGTTTATATTGGATCGTGGGTCTAAGTTGAGAACTAGGTTCATGCTTAGAAAGAAGAGTTCAGAGAAAACAGACTTTACTTCCCTTATAATTTCGATAAGAATTAGACTCAGTTACATTTGGTTAATCTGTGCACTTGACAGCCAGTTGTCATAATATGTCATTTGATTACTAATATGCTTTGTGTACATTCAGTAGTAAGCTTAGACATAAAAAGGATCAGGGGATGAGGAAAAAATTGCACCTCTCTAGAATGATATAGCAGTTATTTAATGTTTATAGGGCTGATGGGAATATATAAAATAGCTAATGTTTAAGGATGACCCCACTATCAAGCCATATTGCCAGATACCATAAGCAGATATAAATTGTCAGAGCAGCAAAAGTACACAATGACCCTGTGTTCAACTAAGCACAGCATTCACCATAGTAGTTAACCTTTGACTGTAGTAGTAAATTAATGCAGAGCTCCAAAAAACACTCCTATGCAAAAATCACTCTGGAAACACTGATGCATAATAATAAACAGTAACTTGACCTCCAAAGCTGATGGTTAGGGAGGTGTCACGTAGTGCTGGACTAGGGAGGAGCATATGTTCATTAGGAAGGTTAGTGAACACTAGACATCTTATATTTTATGGTTAAATTCTGCTGCAGCCAAAGAACAGCCACTTGTGTTATAAAGACAACAATGTCAGGTGTTCTAACCTATTTTAGTAACACCCTTTTATTACTGAAAGTGCTTCCAATAAATGCCCAAATTGCCTATTTGCACTAAATAAAATGTCACTTTGTGAATAAATTAGGCATTTTATGCTACCTTCTGTAAGTCTAATGACATCCGTTGTAATGTAATGTTTGCTTGTCTCTAGAGGCTGGCTCTAGAAATCAGCTTGCACCTGTGGCTTGGGGGAGATATTAAGTAGAGCTTTGTTGCATTCACTTCCCCTGGCAGAATGTAACTAATATTCAAGGAAAGAGTTGGAAATATTACCAGAGTATTTCTCAATACACCTCTAGCACTTAAAGTTTTGAATTTACATGAACCTGTTGACATGTTGGGGACCTTGTCCAATGGGAGTTAATAGCAACTTGTAGTCCATAATCTTCCCCTTAATTCTGCCTGTGAACAACTGGAATCATATTAATGCTGCATGCTTGGTAAAAGTGTGACCCCCTTGACCACTTTTTTTTCCAGTGGTCTGGCTTTGCATTTATCAGGTGTTGTCTTTGACCCTTAAAACAACTCAGTCTCTACTTTCCTTTTCTATGCACCTTGATTCCAAACAAAAACTGTAAAATCAGCATGACCACCTGAGGGGAAGGATGCATCTGTAGCTCATAGTCATCCAAATAAGTCTTCAAAGTTGCAAAACTTATCCAAATCTCATGCCACTATGTTGACATCTAAAAATGTCCCTTCTGGTGGCTTTCAAAACACCAAAGCTGTGAGCTGATTTTATGAAAGGTGTTTTCTTTAAAAAATGGTCCAGATAAAACTTTTACACAAAGGCATAAAGAATTTTCATTTAGCATTCCTTACCTTTCTTTTTTGTTTGATTTGATAAGAACCAGTAAAAGTGAATACCCAGGTAAATGGTACTCTAATGAGTCTTATCATCTAAAAGAAAAAAAAAAGATCTGAAAGTAGTTTTTCTCTGGTACATTCGACTATAGGAATTGTGACTAATTCTAACATTTGCTAACGTGGATTTTTAGCATGTTCGTGCTTACGTTGTGCCTATAATTATTCCAAGCATTTCATATGAATTGTCCCTGAGTATTTACAGTGGCCCAATGTGGTAATGTTACCATGATTTTTCAAAAGAGGACAAAAATTGATACTCTAACAAGCAAAACCAAAATTAGGGCAGTCCTCTTATTAAATCATATTATTTACATTAGAAATTCTCTTTTAAGTTGAGGAGTTGTACAGTATGTTATTTATGACCACAAATGATAGAGTCAAAGAATACCCTCTTTACCATTAACTCTTTGACTTTACATGTTAGTCATAAATAAAGAAAAGACTTTTCTTGCTGCCAGTTAGAGAATAACACAGGCTTATATGCACACAAATATTGGCAGAAAAAAATTATTCCTTATATGAATAAAATTTCCAGAGTAATATAATTTTTAGGAATGGTTAGCTTCAAGATTTTGACATTCTCACCAAGACCCAGTCTCCTATCTCTGTTCCAATTATCTTCTCTCTATTGTCTTCATTCTTAGGCTCCACTTGGTGACATGATGGAGGCTAGTAGTTCCAATCCTAAGTACTTCCATGTTAAAGCTCAGCGGAAAAGTGAGCTCTCTTGGTCTAAGAGTTCAAACAAAAATCTTAAGCCTGAGAGATGCATTCCTGAGTCAATAACTGAGACCAGAGGAATGGAATGCATTGATTGGGCAACATAAGTCTAGGCTGCATACATTTTCCTGGAACTCCTGCTTAAGCACATATAGTAAGAGTGGATGATGAGTGGCTCAGGAGTAGAAATTGGAATGCTTTTATTGGGGCAAATATGTGGTATAGGGAAATTAATTCTGAGCATTAGAAGCAGCAGATTCCAGACAGCTTGCAAGAGTCTCTCATCTCTCTGAACACATTTTTCATCTGCAAAATGGGGGGAATAATAACTTCTTTATAGAGTGATGAAAATCCAAACAAACAGTTAATATATATGAAGTACAAGGTGTGACATTTAATTATTTGGCTTCTCTCTTTGTTTTGCTTTTTCTCCCCCTTTGTCTCCTTTTAGTCTTCATTTTTATTTCTTTTTAACTTGTCTTTGTCATTTTCTTTTATAACCATCATCACCATCATCTTTATAAGTTATATACCACTGGATCTGACCCTTCTAAAAGGAATTAAGTGGGGCAAAGCTGATGTTGGCTCAGCACATGATTCCTGGGAGTCAGCTTCCTCAAAAGATGCATCCTAATTCCTAGCTGTATATCACTTCTTAGTCTGTTTTCAGATTGTCCTAACAACACTGCATAGGTTACTGTTGGATTTGAGAATCACGTGGTCCTCCATGAAATCCAGGTTCTGGTGTTGATGGTTATTTTCCTTCCCCATCAAGCCTTCCTGTCTTTGAGTAATGACCAGATAAAAATGCTCCAATGTATTTTTTAAACTGTCTTCTAGGGGAAAAAAAAGTGAACCCCTGCAGAGCACACACATCTCTCTTAAGCTTTCATTACATATTAGTAAGAAAACTTTACATTTTGTGATTTATAACAAAATTATAGAAGACAATCATGTCCCCTGTCTTTATCTCTGATTGGATGCATCATATAAGCCCTGCTTTATTACCCATCCACAAATGGCGTGATTGGATTATAAATGCTAAAGTTCACAACTTCATCATTGCAAAATAGCAACCTGATTAGTAAAAATATGCTTAAACCCGGCCACCACCTTTCTTAAACGTTAAACTTCAGCATATAGTTCATTTCAAGTTGACAAGAGTTGCCTGCTTAACTTTCCCTAATTTCCAAAGTAAAATTGGGGTAGGGACTTATTGGTCCAGGATGGACTAGTTGCATGTATCAAGACAAATTAATATAGTCCCAGAGAGATGGAAAAGTGACATTGCATTAATTCATTCTTCCCATGGTAATCGTGTGGATAGACTGAAAGCACAATTCCAAAAAGAAAGTGAGAAGGGACAGGTCAAAGTGCAATATTCCACATCTACTCCCAATACAAAGTTCTTAGATCAGCTAAACTATATATGCAGATTTTTCAGCCTTATTGAAGTATAATCGACAAATAAAATTGTCAGATATTTAGAGTATATCATGATGATTTGATAAACATATACATTGTGAAAGGACTCCTCCCATCTAGTTATTTGAGATATCCATCACTCCATATTTATAGATAGATATATACATATTTTAGATTCCACACACTAATGATGCCATGAAGTATTTGCTTTTCTGTCTTTTTTCACTGAGTAAATGTACTTCAAGTCCCATCCATGTTGCAAATGACCGGATTTCCTTCTTTTTTGTGACTGAAGAATATTCAATTGCATATGCATGTGTGTGTGTGTGTGTGTGTGTGTGTGTGTGTATTTACTGTATATATATATGTGTATATCACAATTTTTTTGTCACTTGATCTACTGATGGAGATGTAGGTTGTTTCTCTATCATGGCAATTGTGAATAATTATGCAATGAACATAGAAGTGCAGCTTTCTCTTTAATATCCTCTTTTTATTTCCTTTGGCTATATACCCAGAAGTAAAGTTACTAACTCGTATGGTAGTTCCATTTTTAATTTTGGTGGGAACCCCCATAATGTTTTCCATAATGACTGTACCAATTTATATGCCCACTGATAATGTATAAATGTTCCCTTTTTTCCACTTTTGTTACCTCTTGTCTTTCTGATGATGATCATTCTAACAGGTGTGAGGTAATATCTCACTGTGGTTTTGATTTGCATTTACCTGATAAGTGATGTTGAGCACGTTTGCATTTACCTGTTATCTAGGTGCATCTTTTTTATATGTACATCTTTCTTGGAAAAATATCTATTCATTTTCTCTGCCTATTTTTTAATCCAATAGTTTTTTATTATTGAGTTGTGTGAGTTCTTTTTATATTTTGAATGTTTACCCTTTATCAGATAGATGATTTGAAAATATTCTACCATTCTGTAAATTGCCTTCTTATTTTGTTAATGTTTTCCCTTGCTATGCTCTAGTTTGATATAGTCCCACTTTTGCTTTTGTTGTCTTTGCTTTTGGTGTCAAATCCAAAAAAACATTGTCAAGATCAAGGTCAAGCAGCTTACACCCATCTTTTCTTCTATGAATTTTATGATTTCAGGTCTTAAATGTAAGTTTTCAATCCATTTTAAGTCGATTTTTGTGTATGATGTAAAATAAGGACCAGGCTTCATTCTTTTGCATTTCCAGTTTTCCTAAAATCGCTTACTGAAGAGACTGTCCTTTTCTCATTGTATATTATTGGCTCCTTTGGCATAAGTTAATTGACCAAATATTAATGGATTTATTTTGGTGCTCTATTTTGTTTTATTGATCATGTGTCTGTTTTTCTGTGAATATTATACTGTTTTGATTACTTTAGTTTTGTAATATAGTTTGAAATCAGGAAGTGTGATATTAAGCTATGTTTTTATTATCTTTTCAAAATACCATTTACATCTTCATTTAGAGTTATTCATTCAGAGATTAAATAATCATTTGAAATTACCACAATTTTTGTTTTACCTTTGAACCAAAGAATTAATTCTAAGGTTTTATGAATTTTTAATGGTTGTAGGTTTTCTTCACAGGGAGGGAGTCTTGAATAAAATTTACCACCTTCCTTTGCATATATCTGAAACCTCATCCTTCCTTTGACAATCAGCTTAACTTTTACTCCCTCAAGCATCTCTAGCTAGTAACTTGAAACATGCCCCTAAGTACTGAATTACCTATTTAAATTATTTTTTGGAGGTCTATGTCCAACCCTCTGAATTGGATTATAAATCAAAGGAACATATTAAGTTTCATTCTTACTTCTATCCTTGATGTTGAGCCCAGAACCTTGTATAAAGTTGTTTTTTGGCTGTAATATTTATTGGAAATAATAATAGTAATTGCATATTGAGCTTTAACTCTATGTCACGTACCAAATATGAGCATTTTATAGTCACTCATATGTAATCCTTAAACACTCATGAGATAATTATTATTATTATCACTGTTTTAAAGTTTCTGAAATTGAGACTCAGAGTGATAAAGACACCTATCCAAGATGGAGGACAGGACTCTAGACTCCAGTTCTTTTTTTCTCCAAAAACTGTCGTTCTAATTATATATTAAATATCAAAGCCTCTGAATGTATCTGTTCATAATGAGAAAATAGTGCATTTGTAAACATTTCGTTGTGGTGGGGTATGAGATTCTTATATCACACATTGTGATATAAGGTCCAAACTGAACCCATCCCATTTGGACCCTTCTATGAACTTCATTGATAGTCTGTACACATCAGCATTATTGCACAACCATCTTATCTGTTTTGTATCTGCTGTACTATGAAGAAATTAATAAATATTATGTTGTATTTTTTATCAATATTCAGTATAGTACCTGACATAATATAGCAGGTTCTGAATACATAATGATTGCATATATAAAGAAAAGAACGTATAAATCTGTCGATCCATCCATCTGTAAATGCAACAATGAATGAAAATGAGGTTAGATGGTACTACAGAGATTTATCTGCAGGATATCATCTAGTCTGGCTTGGGTAAATAGTAACAAATAATGCCTTTTCTAGATGCACCACCTTGCACTTTTGTAGAATCCTCCACAAAACAGTCTCTAGGGCTGCTACCACTATGCAAAACCCCTTGTCTTATATTTGTTAATGCCTTATTACTTATTTATTCTTTCGAATATGGCCTTTGTAGCTGAATCCTGAATTTTGCTATTAGCAATGAATATTTTCATGTGATATGGAAAATATGACTATATAAACAAGCAACAGAATACCCAACAGAGAACTGGGCCGTAAATGTCTAGAGCATGGGTCAAACCAACATCTTCTGAATACTGATTTAACAGACTAAACTCATATGAAGTTAGTTGTCAGAGTTTGTATTCACACCCTTCCTCAATAAGCTTATGGAACTTCCCAAGTTGTTTCAGCCCTGAACTGTATGTTGAAGAGTAGATTGTGTGACTCGTAGAGATCACTCAAGACTGCTAATATACTCAGAGATCCCGTCGTGGCGCAGCGGTTAACAAATCCAACTAGGAACCATGAGGTTGTGGGTTTGATCCCCTGGCCTTGCTCAGTGGTTTAACAATCTGGCATTGATGTGAGCTGTGGTGTAGGTTGCAGATGCAGCTCGGATCTGGCATTGGTGTGGCTGTGTCTGTAGCCAGCAGCTGTAGCTCCAATTCGACCCCTAGCTTGGGAACCTCCGTATGCCACAGGTGTGGCCCTAAAAAGCAAAAAAAAAAAAAACAAACAAACAAAAAAAAACTGCTAATACACTCATCTCTGCAGTGTAGATTAAAGATGATCGAGTGGTCTTTCTAAATCTAGAAAGTGGTTTCCTCCTAATATGTATAAATATTACTTTACCTACTCTAGTCTTAAAAATAGGAAATGCAACTGGAAATAAATTACTGCTTTAGTGAGTTTTTTACTCCCTTCTTTGACAGTCATTTTTCTCAGTAACAGAAATTGGATGTCCCTGAAAAAAAGCAAAAGGTAATTCACCTCACCCTGTCTGACTAGATCCATTTATTTATATTTGTGTGTTGGTTTTCTCTTTACTTAATGTGGAGTTATCATTACCTAACCCTAACGGAAATGTTTCAGATTACTCAAAAGAAAGTTTGAATAATTACCTGAGTTAATAAATGTGGCCGAGTATTCTCATGTATAAAATGAGGATGCTATTTTTCTTACCATTTTATATATGTATATGTGTTTATAAAGACTTAACCTGTCCAGTTGACACTTGAACAACATGGGTTTAAACTACACAGTTTCACTTATATGCATAGCTTTTTAAAAATACTAAATACTACAATGCTACATAATCCACATGGTTGAATCCACATAAGCTGGACCTCAGTTATGGAGGGACTGCGTATACATAAGTACCATTTATATGGAAGACCAATTATAAGTTATTTGTGGATATTTGACTGTGTGTGAAAGCTTGGTGCCCCTAACCCCGAATTGTTTCAGGGTCAACTATATTTATGAAATAATTATTGCCTCATTATGCATAATGAAAAATTTATGGCATGCTGTAACTTGTCTCTGCATATCTGACCTCCATCTAGATAGAAGTAAAAAAATTATATTGAACAACCATGCAATATAATTGAACAATATGTAGTATTAATATACCATTATTATTAGATAATAAAACTTATATTTGCTTCATCAACCAGACTACATTTATATGTACTTAATATATTAATGTGACCCCAATATTACTTGCTTCTTCTCCTTCTCTCTCTCTCTCTCACACATGCACGCGCGCACACACACACACACACACACACACGCACACACACACACACACACACACACATTCATACAGAAAGATTGCTTATATAGAGTTGTGGAGCAACCTAAAGCAAAATTTTTATAAATCATTATCTTCATGAGATTAAAAATGTTTGAATACTTAATGGAAAAGAATTATTTTAAAAATCTGTTGGATACACTTATAAGACTTTGTTGCTATCATCTTGTAATCACAGCCAGACTTTCATTAGGGAATTAGCTAAATGTTCATTTGGCAGTGACTTCCTATTTGATGAGTAAGACTTTCAGCATGTTGTGATTTCTATCCTTTTGCTGATAGATATACTTGCTGTCCTTATAATTGGTTTATCCCAGTAGATAGTTTCCTCAGAGACCATGCAGTCACGGACAATATCACCCAATTTCCTTCCAAGAATTGTTGGAAGGTCTAATCAAGAAATGTTTGTGAGTTGCATTCAGAAGGGAAGTATTCTCCAGTGGCAGAGAGGCATGATTATTACTGGAATTAGTCTTTACAAAAATCTCTAATCACCACCCAGATAAAATGAAGAGATGATGGAAAAAACTCCTAAGTGAATTTAAAAAACAACAAGAACATAAAATTAGACCAGAATTTCCAAATATATTTTTATCTTTAATTGGAGAAAAAAGTGTTTTCCCTTCTTTTTTCTGTTATTTGCCACTGAGGGTCTAATATTTTAAATGAGTTTTTAGAACAAAAAGAAAAAACATTAAAATTATGGGTTTGGACTTCATTCATTCTGTGCGTCTACAATTCTAAATTGCCTGTAATTTTCTTCTTTACACGTTCAGTGTAGGAATGGCTGTTTTTCATAGACCTTGATTTTTCACTAATTAGTTGCCAGAATTAAGTTTGCAATTACCCAACTGAAATATTTTAAGAAAATGTGTCATGTATCAGAAAAACAATTGAAATGCGTATCTGAAGAAAAACTTGGACCATGTCTAGTTTATTGTAATAATTTAGATCTTCATTGCAGGTGAGAGAGATCTGACTCAAAGTGACTTAGCAAATGTATAGACTTATTATAAGGCTACTAAGGTCATTCATGGAACCCAAAAACAAGAATATAGCTGAGCCTAAAGAATTACGGAAACAAGAAACTCAGATATTCTTAAAATGTGCTTTCAACATTTTGTCTCTTCTCTTCAATGATCAGGGTCAGTCTTTTCTTTCTCTCTGTAAAGGATTTTTCTATGCTTCCTTGGTTCTTATGGAGGAACATCTAGTTGCCTAAAATTGTGTCTCATAGTCTAGGGTCTCCAAAAGTGAGTGATACACAGTCTCTGTTTCATCTCCAGAATTCCTAGGGAAGGACTCATGCTTTAGCTTAGGTTGGGTGCCTTAATTTAACTGGTCAACTGTAGTTAGATGATGTGGATCCCACTACAACTAACCTAACAGTTCTTAAAAGAACTGTGTGGGGGGACCGAAGGTTGAGGAGGTATCTCCAGACAAAAGTGCTTGGTAGATAATTCTGTAAGGAACTACTACATTAGTACATTAAATGCCAATACTTCTTAAACGTTCCCAGGTTGATTTTCTAACCATAGACTAGGGAAAGAGGTCAAATAATAAAATGATATTATATATTAAACCTCAAAAAAATAACTTGATCTAATTTGGCCCCCCAGATATGAGTGAAAGTTTAATAAATAAGACATTTTCACCACACAAGAGCAATTTATCCATAGAAAAACCTCAAAGCTATTAACAGATAGTATTTTCCTTAGCTCAAGTTTATATTGCATGCTGAGTCTATAGAAACCCTTATGCTAAGAACTGAGAATAAAAGAATGAGCAAGACAGTCTAGGGTAATGAGTGGCATAACAATATACCATTATGCAGAAAATGAAATGAGAGAAACATCTAGAGGTATTTTTGGGAATCCTTAGGAGGAGAAAAGCCCTGTTAGGAGTGAGGGGTAATCACAAATGTCACCGCAAAGGAGTCAACCCTCGAACCATATTTACAGAGAGAAGTAAAACTTACTTACCCATATGAAGAAATGGAAAATTATCAGAGAAAGTGCACTAGTGGTCAGATGATGGAGGACCTTGAAAACCCAGCTAAAACAGCTTGGATTTTTCTGAAGTTTCCTAAAACAGAAGCATGGGAATGGCATGATTCTATTTCTTCAGTACTAGGTCTGAATTACAGTCTCCATAAACACAGTACCTGAGACTTGGTTTCTCAGTAACTTCTCAAGTAATCAAGTAATTAAGTAATCTAGGCTAATTTGGGGGGGTGGGGAGAAAGGTGTTCTAGTGCTTTAGTGCCTGTTCTAATTATGCCTGTCCTACAACCATAAACTACTGCAGTATGGAAAAATATCTTCTAGTTGCAAGAAACAATTGTATTCAGCCAAAAAAATCGATGTAATTAACTCTTTGGACATGTTTTTGTTCCTTACTTCAAGAATGTAGAACACTGTGCCACATTCATTTCTTCATATTGTTCACCCCCACCAGACCCACGCTTTCAATTATAGTTGGGCTAAATTGCCTGCCTTCCCCTGACTTTACTCATCACAAAGTCATTTGAATTTGCTCATGGGAATTTCCATGCCCAGAACCAACTCCCTCTTCCTATCTGCCGGAATCTATGGTTCTTATTATTAAAAACTCAGTTTGAGGCCTTTCCTCCCAGGGTTGCTCATTACATTAGATAGGGGATGTGTGGGAATCTTCTGTCAGTCCCCACCATCTCTTCTACAGCATTTATGATATGTGAATGCATTTCTCTTTCCAACATTTGTGTGTTATGTGCTTTCTTCCTAAAATATGCAAAGCCAAAGCCTCAAAGCACTGATATGCCCCCTCAAAAAATATACATTGAGTTGAATGATAGTAACTTTAATCACAGGAATAATAAGTAGACATAGGCTGCTTTCACATGTGAATGTTTTGCATGAATTTCAGAAATATCCCACACAAGAAAAATATCATTTCTTGTGCCACCTTTTAAAATAAGATTCTGTCCTAAAAAAATACTGTTGTAATCCCAGGAAACCCATCATTTCACAATAATAAAATATATGGGCTTTAAGCTATACAAAGTCATGAGAAATCAGTCCATAAAGCTAAATTATTATAATTGAATTAAAATCTAAGAGTTTCATGGAGTTCCTGTTGTGGCACAGCAGAAACTAATCCAACTAGTATCCATGAGGATGTGGGTTTGATCCCTGGCCCTAGTCAGTGGGTTAAAGATCTGGTGTTGCCATGAGATGTGGTGTAGGCCAGTAGCTGTAGCTCCGATTCAACCCCTAGCCTGGGAACTTCCATATGCCGCAGGTCAGCATTAAAAAAAAGAAAGGAAAATGAAATAAAATAAAATCTATCTAACAGTTTTAAAATGTGTAAAAATAACCACCTGTTGCCTGTCCTTAGTGGTTGATTTTCTTAGCTAGCAGCTGGCCTTCTTACTTGTCAAGGAAAGATCTAAAATTCTGATTAAAAAAAAAAATTGTTGGCGTTCCCATCATGGCTCAGTGGTAACAAACCCTACTAGTATGCATAAGGATGCAGGTTTGATCCCTGGCCTCACTCAGTGGGTTAAGGATCCAACGTTTCTGTGACCTGCACAGTGTAGGTAATATGCAGCTCTGATTCCACCCCTAGCCTGGGAACTTCCATGTGCTATGAGTGCAGCCCTAAAAAAAGCAAAAAATAATAAAAAGTTGTTGCCATTATATTTTTAAGAATTAATTCTTCTAAACTCTAGAAAGGGTTTTTGTTCATACATGCTATACATTTGTGCTGTGTCTTTCTCAATATAATAAAGAGAGATGTCTAGTGTGTGTGTGTGTGTGTATGTGTGTGTACGCTCACACACACACCCTCCATCCTCATAGGGTGGTACCCTCTGGCTTCTAAACTCCTTCTTGAACCTATTTTATGCTCTCCAGACTTAGCTGCTCCTACTACTGTTCTCCCAATCCCCACCCAAGATTTATTCTCTTCTTCCCTTTTCAACCCTACTTGTTGTCCACTGGAGGAAAAAAAAAAGTCACAATGCGAGTCCACGGTTTTATTTGTGGACATACTGAGGACAATAGCTCTGAGGAACTACTCTGAATAGGTATGGGTGGGACATCAGTATACATGTGATATGGGTGAAGGTGGTATGTGCGACATATGGAAGTTCCCAGACTAGGAGTCAAATCAGAGCTGTAGCTGTCAGCCTATACCACAGTCACAGAAACTCAGGATCCAAGCCATGTCTGTGACCTATACTACAACTTACAGCAATGCCGGATCCTTAATCCACTGAGCAAGGCCAGGAATCAAACCTGCATCCTCATGGATACTAGTTGGGTTTGTTAACCACTGAGCCACGATGGCAACTCCTACCTCTCTTTTTTTTAATTGACTTTAATTTTACAGCAGTTTTAGGTTTACAGCAAAGTGGAGCGGAAAGGTACAGAGATTTTTCATCAACCTACATTTCCCACACATGTGTAGACTCCCCTATTATAAACATCCCCCACTAGAGTGGTACCTTGGTTACAGCTGATGGATCTACATTGACCCATCATTATCACCCAAAGTCCATAGGGTTCATTTTTAGTGTTGTAAGTTCTGTGGATTTGGATTAATGTATAATGACATGTATCTACTATTTTGTTATACAGAGTAGTTTCAATGCCTTAAAAATCCTATTAGAAGTGTTTCTTATCTTTGTTTCTCTTTACTCTTTGTTGTTATTTTTTGTGTTGTTTTTGAAGAAAAGTGGCACTGTTTTTATGTTAATATTTTTTTCTGTTGAATCTGAATGCTTACAACAAACAAAAAATAATAAGATGAATCTAATGAACAAAGAGATTGAATGTTTAAAAGTCTGTCCCCTGGAATCTATCCTATCACACTACCCCACACTCCTTCTTCATGCTAGTCAAAGAGACCACCATGAATTCTCTGAAAAAAAGTCTGAAAATAGCTGCTAACCCTTGCTTTACATGATTTCCATTCAGGAAGCATAACTGGGATGGAGTAGGGAAAGTGGTCAGTTCTTCAAAATTGTACCTTTCACTGTGGTATATGGAATGATTGGTCATCAGGGACCTGCTGTATAGCACAGAGGACTCTACCTAATATTCTGTCATAATCTATGTGGGAAAAGAATCTAAAAAACAATGGATGTGTGTTTACGTATAACTGAATCAAATCACTTTGTTGTACAGCAGAAATTATCACAACCTTGTAAACTTCACTGAAACAAAAAAAAAATGACCGTACTTTAACACATTCTCACTGTAGCTGGTAAGATGATGGTAGAAATCAATTACTGTTAACTCAAACGTTGATACTACATATGTGCTGATTAATTGCCCCCTAATCAACCAACAAGTGCCACCAGTCTCCCAACACAGACTCTGGACCTGGTTCCTGTACCACCCAACTACTCTCCCCACTTCAACCCCATTGTTAGAAACTATCCTACCATTTGTTCTAGTCCAACACTTCTTAGTTTCCAAAGCTGGGGTTTTCAAGTGAGATATATATGCTATTTGGAGACCTGGCTATACTACATGATCTTCACTTTCAAGTAACAGAAGCTGTGTCTTTCCCATTATGAAAATTAAAGCACCCAGAATGCCAAAAACAAGTCATGCAATAGTTTCTAAGAGATATTTAACAGCTTAAAGTCCACATAGATTTTACTATTCTGGTTTAATAAGTATAATCTGTGATTCATTCTTAAAAGCACTTACTCAGACCCCATGGCTTTTGGAAATTCAAACGTGATGACAGATGCTGAGTACTTATGTATTCCTTTCACAGATTTGCTAAGAAACTTGTCCTTATGATATCATGCACTTTGATACAGTAATTAACTACACAGAAACACACACAGAGAATTTATGAACAGCCAGTATGAAATGTAACACGTAGAATGGATAATGGCAAAGGTTCCATTATAACATGCGCAGTAATTCTCATTTCAAATAAGCTAACTTAATGTCATTATATATAGTATTTGAGGTTGGGATTGTTCTGGCAGATAAACCTACTTTTATTTGATATACAGACCCAGACAAGTAGTGAAATAAAGAGATCCAGAGAGAAAAGCCTTACCTTCAAGCCCCAGTGCAAAGTTTAATGCTTTTATCTTGTCTATAAAAACCTTCATGTCCCCTATACCTTACACTCAGATCTAAACTCAGTCTGGCTTTCAGGCCATCATTAACTGGACAAAGATCAAATTTTCTTCACTTTGGTCAGGGCAGTTATCTCACTATAATTCCTTCTTCCAAAATCCTATAGTAGTAATGGTTGCTAATATACAATTAATTCATGAACCTCAGAGTATCTTGTGAAGCTTGCTAATCACTTATGACTTTATACTTGTTTACCCATAGCCTATGAACAGAACGAACATAGACAGGTAGATAGATAGATAGATAGATACATACATACATACATACATAATACATGCATACATAAATATATACACATAATAGCTAAACACACAAATATAACCTCTTAGAAGGATTATAGAAGGAGTTACTGGGAGGTGATCATTCAGTGGGCCTTTCACAACTTTGCAAGGATATTAAAAGTAAATGGAAGTCAAAAGAATGTAAGATCCAAGAAAACAAAATAGAGAATGTAGAAACAATTGACACCATGCTAAGAGCAGTATCTCGTTTTAGATCAGTTGCTTCTATTCTGTACCTGGGATCTCAGAGTTAACTGTAAGCCTTAAATATTACTGTAAACATTTAATAAGATTTCTGTTAATGAAAAATACTATTATCCATGTCCTTATAATATTTATTATAAAATTAATAGCATTATCATCAGTGGCATTATTTTTATTATTTAATTATTGACCACAGGACATAAATCCATAGTGATTAATTGATTTACTTTCCATCCGGTGTCTTTTTACCAGAGAGTAAAATGAAAGTTATAATTTTCTCAATGCAGAGTTTCTAAAGAGTGAAATTCTCCCATCTCAGCAGCCCTGAGTTTTAAGTATTTTAATTAATAAAGGTATTTGTGAGATGTCACACAATGAAATATTCTCTTAAACTATATTTATAATATCTCCTCAGATAAACTAGTTTAAGGTGGATCTACTTGTGGGTCTTTGCATATGAAGTGTGTATGGTTTAATACATTTTTTTTCTTTAAAGAAATAGAAGCAACTGTGAATTTATGTGATGAGCTTGAATTGTGATCCAAAAAGCATACTTTATGCCTTATAAATGAAATAATTGGTCTTGCATTTGTGCTGTCTCCCCCCACTGAAATGAACAGCAACTGTGATAATTACCGAATGTCTATGTTTATGTAAAACATCCCAAATATAGACATTTGCTACTATCAACATATATGCCGTTTTTTATAAATGCACTTGGCATGTTTAGCAATTATCACTGAAAGTATTTCCATGAACTTGAGTGTAAATGCTGAAAATTCTGTTTAACTAAGAAAATAAAAATACCATCTTGTCATTATTAATGTCTGGGAAACGTGCTTGCAATTCAGTGAATTTAAAGTAAAGGTAGTTTTTGCCCAGAATACTTTATTGATTTTAACTTTGATTTTTATCTTGTCTAAATTCTGCCTTAGCCTATTTTGATCACACAGTATACTGGGTTTTATTTCATTTTGTTGTCTTCTTAACTATTAAGCTCAAAATACCACTGGGTATCTGTCACATGATCAGCAAATATTTTGTCTCTAGGCTGTCTGTGCAAAATGCTTCTTTGATGCTGACTGGCATGCAAAAGGTGGAGATGGAAAGACTTATTCTTCACTCCAAGTGATCTTTAAAGTAAATCTGACATTTATGAAAACTTTCTAATAGAAAGTTGTTTCTTTTTTAACATATTTTGATTAAGTATAGTTGATTTAAATATTATGCCAATTTCTTCAGTACAGCAAAATGACACAGTCATATATATAACACACACACACACACACACACACACACACACACGTTCACTTTCTTCTATTATCTTCCATCATGGTCTATCCCAAGAGACTAAATATAGTTCCCTGTGCTATACAATAAGACCTCATTGCTTATCCATTCTAAATGTAATAGTTTGCATCTACTTACCTCCAACTCCCAGTCCATCCCACTCCCTCTCCCCTCCTCCTTGGCAACCATAAGTATGTTCTCTTTGGCTGTGAGTCTGTTTCTGTTTTATAGATAGGTTCATTTGTGCCATATTTTAGATTCCATGTGTAAGTGATATCATACGGTAATTGTCTTTTTCTGACTTACTTCACTTAGTATGAGAATCTCTAGTTGTATCCATGTTGCTGCAAATGGCATTATTTTGTTCTTTTTTATGGCCAATTAGTAGTTCATTGTATATATGTACTGCCTCTTCTTAATCCATTCATCTATTCATTTGTTGATGGTCATTTAGGTTTTTTCCATGTCTTGGCTATTGTGAATCGTGTTGCTATGAACATATAGATGCATGTATCTTTTTGAATTATAGTTTTGTGGGGATATATGTCCAGGACTGGGACTGCTGGATGATATGGCAGTTCTATATTTAGTTTTCTTTGGAGACTCCATACTGTTTTCCATAGTGGTTGCACCAATTTACATCTGCACCAACAGTGTGGGAGGGTTCATTTTGCTCCACACTCTCCAGCATTTGTAATTTGTTGATTTATTAATGAAAACCATTTTAACCAGTGTGAGGTGATACCTCACTGTAGTTTTGATTTTCATCTCTTTAATAATTAGTCATGTTGAACATTTTTTTCATGTGCCTGTTGGCCATCCGTATGTCTTTGGAGAAATGTTTATTTAGGTCTTGTGCCCATTCGATGAAACTTAATTTTCTTAATGGAGAAGCTGATTATTGTAGCTCTTTGGTTAATCTTCTTATAAAATATAGGTTCCTTTAGAGTGGACACCACATATATTTCCTTCACCATGGCACTGCTGGTGTTTGCCACAAAGCCGTATCTTAACACGAGTTTTATTTGAATGAGCCATATATTCTACTCACTTTAGGCCAGATCTGATTTTCTAATGCAGTAAAATCACTCTATTCACATAGTAACTTTCTTTTTTAAAAAATGTGCCACTTGTTTATTTTATTCTCATCAGTCTCTGATTTGCCAGTACCGTAGTCAAGTTTTATTTTTCCATTTACCGGAGCCACCCTCTGAGGTCTTCATCATTAATTGATACTTATTGAGCTTTTCCTAGCATGTGGCTTTGCTCTGGCCCTTCTGTTCAAAATATTCCTCATGAAATGGGAGAGTCTATCATTCGCATTAAACAGATACATAGAACTTTCAAAAGCGGCATTGACCAGCCCCTAATTAATCAATACCAAACGCTGCTGCTTGTGGATGTGGGCTGGGCGCCCTCTCAGCCCTGACGGGAAAGCCCGGAGGAGCGTTGATTGTAAGATGTTCTGACTACAACTTATGCCGCTTAATAGCCATCATGTGAAATTTACGATCCTATATCACACTTTAGGGAAGCTTCTGCAACTTGCCAGCTCACTTTGTTTGCAGTAGTCAAAGCCCTGGAGGCATCAGCATTTAACTGTGATTTGAAATTGCTGAAGTGGGCTGTTCCACCAGGCTGGGTGGCCTACACAGCAAGTCTAATAACAGAAGGCGTCTGTTTGGGGGAAATGGCTAGACGTGCTGTATTCAGATTATCGTCAGTGAGAGGCATTAACGCCTGAGGAAACTGCTTTTCTCTCTCACCCCCACTCCACCCCTTTTTCTGTTTTGAGGATAGAGCACATGCATAACCTGTGCTGACCTTGGGCTCAATGTTTTTATTCATGGTTTGTTGAACCCTTGGTCAAGTTTCTGTCACTGTTATTAATCATTCAGATTCCAATTGTCAAACACACAATTGGAGCCCTTCTGCACAAAAGCTGAGTAAACAGGGTGCAGTTGGAGTGGGAGAGAAAGAGAATGAAAACGAAGGATTAAGGCAAATAAAATGGATTAATCCTTGACATGATCATTTATACCAGGACTAGGAGCCCAACAGAAGAGCTGTTGTAGATTATGTGTGTGATTAATCACTGCTATAGTTTCATGGGTGACAAAATGATTAATAAAGTGTGGGACAAAAGCAAATCCTTTCAGATCTGCACTTAAGTGTGCAAAATCAAAGCAAGGGCTTCTCATACAGAGTGTGGTTCTGTCACCAGATGGGCAAACTTCTAATTCAGATTTCTGACACCCTAGTTAGATGAGAGCACCATCTTTACAATAGATCTGCCCTCCCTTGGCTTTCAAAATATTAAGGGGTTGGGAACAGGATCCATTTCTGAAAAGACTTCCCAGCACGAGGTTTATTTGTGTTCAACTACCAAGGAGCACACATACTGCTAGACAGGGAATTAAGCAATATTCCCTCTAGTCCTTCTTTGCCCAAGTAAGCAATTGTGCATTTCCAACCAAAATAGAACATGAACATCAGAGAAGTCTTGGGAGAAAGTGTGGATGAAAGAAGGTATTTAAGCCATATAGCACCTTATTTTTTATTTTCTTTTTTATTAATTTTTGTTGGGGTTTTGTTTGTTTGTTTTGTTTTTTGTTTTTTAGGGCCATACCCATGGCATATGGAAGTTCCCAGGCTAGGGATCGAACTGGAGCTACAGCTGCTGGTCTACGCCACAGCCACAGCAATGCAGGATCTGAACCACATTGGCAACCTGCACGGTAACACCGGATCCCCAACCCACTGATGGAGGCCAGGGATCAAACCTGCATTCTCATGAACACCAGTCAGGTTTGTTTCTACTGCACCACAATGGGAACTCCTTGATTTTCTACTATACTCTATGTTTTAAAAATGTTTTAAAGAATAGTTGATTCATACCGTTGTGCCAATTTCTGTCATACAGCAGAGTGAGCCAGTCATATATACATATACATTCTTTTCCTCATACTATCTTACATCATGTTCTAACCCAAGAGACTGAATATAATTCCCTGTTCTGTACTGTAGGACTTCATTGCTTATCCATTCTAAATGTAGTATACTCTATTTTAATAGCATATGTGTCAGTTTGTAACATCCTTTCATATACTTCATATTCTTCAACTTCTTAGGACAGGAGAAAACTAAAACTTTACTGTGGACAAAAATCACTGGGGCCCTTGGTAAATACGCAGATTCCTGAGTCCCTAACCCAGAAAGTCAATGTCAGCAGGTGAGGAGGGGCGAGGGGAGATGGTGAGTACTCTGTTGGGGACAAGAGTTTCTTTGCATTTTAACAAAAACATCTCCTGTTGGTCTGATGAAGGCAGATCTCAAGGAAGCTTTAAGAAAATATAGCTCTATGACAAAATACGTTGGTTTTTTAATTGGTAAAGAAAGTAAGGATCAGAGAAACTAACTTAAGATCAGAACTCTAGAAAACATTGATATTTTGACCACCATCCCGCTTTCTTTCTGCACCAACCACTTTGTGGAACATAATCACAATAGACAGCAGCAGAGGAAGGTGGTTTAGATAATACAATCCAGTGCTTGCCAACATTGGCTGCATGTTGCAATTACCTGGGGAACTTCCAAAATAGGGATGCTTGTATTCCACTCGCATGCCTTGTTGGTTTAATAGTCTTGGGAGGGGCTTGAAAGTGAGAATTTAATGGTTCCCCCAGTGATTGAAAGTGCAGATAAGTTTGGGGACCCCTGGTATGAATATTGGAATTTAGACAGTATTTTCCACATAGACTTATGAATATCTTGTGATATGTGAGATGGTTTTCTGTGGTAGAGGCACATTTTCACTCTTAACAGTTGTATATTTGTTTTCATGTGTATTTTTAAAACTGTAGTAACAAACCAAACTCTTTATCTGATACATATTTTTTAAGGCAAAGCTAAAATAGGCATCTCCATTTTTAAAAAAATGAATTAATTAAAACTCTTTTAAGGAATTAAAAGTATAACTGTGCAAGTGGCAAAAATTATGAAAGTGGTATATAAGTTACTGAAATTTAGTGAAAACTGGGTTAAATTGTTATGCCTGTTTCATAAATGCAAGTAGGTTATTGAGGAAATGTCTTGATTATTTGATTAGTATATTAACATACTGATAAATTAATATTATGTTGTCATCTACATAGGGAGGTCAGATCCCAGGTGGGCAACACTGTGAAGCATCTGGGACAACAGGAGGTGACAGGCATTAATGGCAGGGAATAATTAGAAATAATTTTACCTGCTTTACAGAGGTGCATCAGCTGGTCCTCGGCTTAGCATATAGAGATGATGGAGGTACGCAAAAGAGGCAACGTATTCTTCCAGCTAATGTGGGACTTAAAGAATAGGACAGAGACGGTATTTTTGAAAATTATACAGGAAACTATCTGCATTCTAAATACAAGAAGTTAACAAAGAAAATCTTAAAGGGCCTAAGGGATGAGAATTTGCCTGGCTAAATATTATGTATTCCACCTACCACAAAAAACAATAGTAGCAACAATAATATGGTATGGTACTGATGAAGCAATATCAGAAAGAACAGTGGTCTACAATATAACATCTAACACTCTATCCTAACATATAAGTATTTAATATTTGGTAAAGATAAGGGAACATGGATTGCTTCAAAATGGTATTGGGAAAATTATCTGATAATTGCAAAAAATAAAAAAGTTATATTCCTAACTTGTGACTTCAAGAATTTCCAGATGAAATAGAGCAATTCATGTTTTTTTTTAAATTGGTGAAGAAAGTGAAGATCAGAGAAACTAGCTTAAGATCAGACCACTAGAAAACATTGATGTTTTGACCACAGAAAAGGCAAAAATATTTGGAAAATATAGCCAAACAGAAATATGTGTATAATATTTAAGTGGAGAAAAATTGCTTTTATGAAATCAAAGACAAAAACCATAAAGGAATACATTAATAGAGACAACCACATAATAATTTTGTTTTCATATTAAAAATTAATGTCAAGTCAAATAGGGATAAAAATACTTGCATATATATTGCAAAATGTTAATGTTCTTAACATGTGAGTAGATCTTATAAATTAAAGCAAAAGACACATATGCAAGAAGAGAAATGACCAATAGACATTCATATGAAATTCTCAAAGAAAAATATTTATTGAACATGGAAAGATGCAAGTAATAAAATGTAAATAAATACAATGATAAAAATACATTTTTATTAGCATGGTAAAAATATTAAAGTATAATCTAAATAGGTTATAAATAATTGACAATAATCCTGGAGAATTGCTGGACTATAAATTTTGGCAAAAGCATAATTTTGCAAGCCCTTTGATTTAACAGTCATACATTTAAGAATTAATCTGAGGAAGAAGCATATATTGACAGGAACAGACATCTGGCTATCATATTGTGCATTTCCATTTTAAATGGCGGGTAGATGTCTAAGATCAGGGAGCCAGGTTGGTTACCATTGGTGAGAGGTCTTTTCCTCTTGGCTTTCAGCTGGCCACCTTCTCGCCTTACAATGGGGAGAGAAAGGTCCTGATGTAACTTCCTCTTCTCATAAGGGCACTAATCCCATCATGGGGGCTCTATCCCCATGACCTCATCTAAACCTATTTACCTCCCAAAGACCCCTCCTTCTAAGACCATCGCACTGAGGTTAGGTTTCAAACATATAAATTGGGTGCAGAGAATATTTAGTCCATAGCATCATTATTAAAAACATAAATATGAGGGACTCCGTGAAACAAGAATGGCAAAACTTTGCTGTGGCTGTGGTATAGGCCAGAGGTTACAGATCTGATTTGACCCCTAGTCTGGGAACCTCCATATGGCATAGGTGCAGCTCGCCCTCCCCAAAGGAAAAAAAAATCCACAGGCAAACAAAAAATGAGGAATGAACCGTCTGCCATGAACCTAGAGTCAACTAATCTATGACAAAGGAGGCAAGGCTATACAATGGAGAAAATTTCAATAAAGTATAATCTAAATAGGTTATAAATAATAACCTTCAATAAGTGGTGCTGGGAAAACTGGACAGTCACATGTAAAACAATGAAAGTAGAATGCTTCCTAACACCATACACAAAAATAAACACAAAATGGATTAAAAGCCTAAATATAAGACCAGATAGTATAAAACTCTTACAGGGAAACATAGGCCGAACACTCTCCAGCGTAAACCACAGCAGTATCTTCTTAGATCCACCTTCTAGAGTAATGACAAAAAAATAAAAATAAACAAATGGGACTTAATTAAACTTGAAAGTTTCTGCCCTGCAAAGGAAACCCTAAACAAAATGAAAAGACAACCCACAGAATGGAAGAAAGTATTTGCAAACGAGGCGACTGACAAGGGATTGATCTCCAAAATTTATAAACATCTTCTGCAGCTCAATACCAAAAAAACAAACAACCCCATCAAAAAATGGCCAGAAGATCTAAACAGTTTCTCCAAAGACATACAGATGGCCAAAAAACACATGAAAATATGTTCAACATCACTAATTATTAGAGAAATGAAACTCAGACCCACTAAGAGGTACCACCTTACACTGGTCAGAATGGACATCAACAAAAAGTCTACAAACAATAAATGGTGGAGAGGGTGTGGAGAAAAGGGAACCCTATTACACTGTTGGTGGGAATGTAAATTGGTACAACCACTGTGGAAAACAATATGAAGATTCCTCAGAAAACTAAAAATAGAATTACCATTTGATCCAGCAATTTCACTCCCAGGCATCTATCCAGAGAAAACCATGACTCTAAATTATACATGTACTCCAGTGTTCATTGCAGCACTATATAAAATAGCCAGTACATGGAAACAGCCTAAATGTCATCAACAGAGGAGTGGATAAAGAAGATGTTGTACATATACACGACGGAAAATTACTCAGCCATTAAAAGGAAAGAGATAATAGCATTTGCAGCAACATGGGTGGACCTGGAAATTATCATGGTAAGTGAAGTGAGACACCAACATCAAATGCTATCACTTACATGTGGAATCTAGAAAAAGGACTTAATGAACTTCTTTGCAGAACAGATGCTGGCTCACACACAGACTTTGAAAAACTTATGGTTTCCAAATGAGACAGGTTGGGGGTGGGAGCATACAGTGGGGGTTTGGGATGGAAATGCTATAAAATTTGGTAGTGATGATCTTTGTACAACTATAAATGTAACTGAGTAATAAAAATGCTATAAAAATTTTTTAAAAAATGAGCCACCTGGTTGGAACAGAGGTGTTAAAAAATGAAAAAAAAGAACAGTTAAAAGAGGGAAAGTAAGTGGGGAAATTACTATTGGATCCTAATAATTTGTATATTCAAATATAAGGCATAGTATCCTTATTTCTGGAGATAAATTAAATCAGTCCAGTCTGAATATATCTCTGCTTTGTCCAAAGTTCTCCAGACATAGAGCTGCACTGTCCATTAGATCCACCAGCTACATGGGACTACTGAATATGTGCACTGTGCCCATGTGCTGTAACTCCAAATTTCTAAAACTTACTTAAAAATTGTTTTTTTAAATGTAACTTTAAGGAGATGAGCACCAAGGTACCTCTAGATGCTAAAATTTTTAAGTGTTTTTTTACAGCTTCTTAACAATTCTATGTGGTAAGAATGGCATTTTACAGATGAGAGAAACACAGCACCTGGCTCATCAGCTCACTTTATAAGTTCACTGAAAATCATTGTCTAACTTAAATTGTTTGTTTAGTTTGTTTGGTTAAGTGCTTCTTTTACTACTTAAGTACTGTGCAGAAATGAACAAAGCACACCCTTCACTTGGCATGTTGTTCCGACCTTCCTGTTTCCCATGTGATAAGGAACATGCACATAAGCAAGGAAAAATATCAGTTGAAATTTTCACTCTCTGACTTTCTGTCTCACATACACATGCAAACATACGCACACACATATTTTCTGTCAATTAAAATAGTCATTTGAAAACATACATCTATAAAAAATTTTATAGCTCAAGGGAAATTTGAAGTCATCTCATCCAAGATATTCTTGTCATATGTTACTGTCCTCCAACCTACTGCTTTTACCAGCTATTGAACCCTTTCTTCAACTAGCTTTTGGCTAGAATGATAATACCAGGTACAGATAAAAATCTGCGACTCTGCAAGGAAAGGAGAGCTTCTGGAGTTCTACCTTCTCTACCTCCCTCTTCAGCTCTGGAGGTTTCCTTAGAACCCAGTTTGAAAAGGACAGTGAGGTCCAGAGAATGAATTTCAAGAACTGTACGTGATTTCACAGCATTAAATGTCATACTTTCCATATAAATAGGTGGGCTTCTAGAACTAACCCAAGGCTTGCTTCAGAACCAAAACCAGCTTCAACGAAAACTGGTCAAACAAGCAATGTGTTTTAACTACTTCAAAATTTCACAGTAAGACAATCTTGACGTCCACAGTTAACTTTTATGTTTCCCCCAAAGACCAAAGGCACGTTTGTCTCAAGCTTGAAACACATTTTCCTTTAGGAGCTAAGTGGACACTGGACCTCCTTTTCTGGTCTCTACTACAGTTTCTTGAGAAAAACATATCTTCGTGAGCCTGCTTTCACTCCACCCTTAAACTCTTCAAGTTTAGGAGGGTCACATCTGGTAAACACAGATGGCTATCACTGAAGGCATTAAAGTGGACACCCCCTTAGGTTTTCAGTTCCTCTGTGTGGATGAGCTGGGAGTCCGTTTGTGATTTTATCCTTATAAGTTTTCTTCTCTGGTACAAATCTCAGCTTCCTAACCTTTTCAGAGAATTTCCTCTCATTCCTCAGAAATCAATGATCAGGAGGAGCCCAGGATTTGGTTCTGAGTGAGTATATGTCACTCTCCTCTGAAGAAAACCCAATGTTTACATTTTTATCTGTTGATATTTTAATTAACAATTTAAGTGCAATGTTTGCCCTGTGAGTTCAATGGGAAAAACTCTGCAAATAAACAGCAGTTCCCTCTTGGACAATCACTCTGTAAATTAGCTTACTTTGTCAATAAAGTGCATGCCTATCAGGCTCTTCAAAGCAGCAGGGGTAAGGATGTTCATTTACTTAAGCAGTAGGTTCTACCATTAGCGTTTGTGATTGGTGTTAATTAGAACTGTGTGTGTGTCTCTCTCTGCCACAGAGCCCACATTTTCAAAATCCTACTAAGAATCCAGCTATTAATAAATTAAGTACACATATTTGTTTGTGTTCTTTTTTAATCTAATTGAAACTTTTTGAACAATACCATCTTGATAAGCATTTGAGAACTGGTTTCTCGTTGCTATGATGATTTAAATCATGCTTGATTTCTGTTTTTAAAGGAGCTTAATCTAAATATTTGATGTGTTAATTGATCTTTTTGCAGTGGGTACAGTTGGGAAGCCTATGTGTTTTAGCTATTTAAGGCAAATGCTTTAAACAAATTTTTTTGCATTAAATGAGATTTGATAAAATAAATTTGTATTTTCCAAACCAAGCATTGAAAGCATGTAAATTGAATTTACTGTCATTCAAGAGTGTTCTGAGGTATCTAAATGGATATGAAAGTTGTGTTAACCAAGTTAGGTAATTAGAAGTTATATAGAAAATTGAGATGATGGAGGTGTAGCCCGGGAGCCCTGGGTTTAGAGAGCTCTGCCATCAGTGTGGGAGAGAATAGAATTTCCTTTTATCCTAACATAGTGTTGCCGGCTAGATTATTTTTAAGCTCTCCATCTCACTCCGCTTTGGGAGATATAACCTAAGTATTTCTCAGTCACCCTGAAATTGGACATCAAGCAAACCAATGTAACTCAAAGCCATTGTCAATAGGCTAATATTTAGAATGAGGAACAGAAAGAAAAATGTCGTATATTTTACTATGTTGGGAAAAAAAAGTTAAGTTCTACTTTTTATCAGCAAGCACATAATCCTCTGGAGCAGTTCAAAAGCATCTCACTTTTTCTGCCTTGTGTTTGTCTTACCTTACAGAAAATTTTTTAAATTTAAGACTTGTTATACTCCTTGAGAAATCCCTTAGAAATCAAGTAGAGAACTCACAATCATTTTATGGTAGTTCATTTTTCTGCTTAAATATCATCAATTATGCAGTGAACTATTTATTTCTTAGCTTCCTTTATCAATCCTCATGATTTGCATCTTGGCTATTGAAGTTTCAATTGCAGCCATGCTGTGAGTTCTTACATCTTTATGGGTATCAAGAGCTAAGGGTATCTTTTTAATGGTAAGAAAAAAACCAAGAAATCTACAGAAACACTCAGAAATAATTAAAATTTAGTATCTAATTTTCTTAAAAATATTTATGGCTTTGGGTTTAGAAATTGGAATTCATCATGCTAATGGATTCTAGCCTCATTAGCTCCTAATTCTTACAACTGCTGAATTCATGCTCCTTTGCCCCATCATTCTATAGTAACTATGTGGCATGCCACAAGATGATTTTTTACCATATGTGAAAGAATAATCATAAGATGAAGACTATCAATAATATGAAAGAAAAACTAGACATGTCCAAAATGCATGGAAATCTAATTTGTTCCTAACAAATTTCTTTCTTTCTTAGAATTTCTTTGGCAATTCTATGTGCTCTGGGGAAAAGGGGGAAGAATGTTTCTACAAATTAACAAATACCTTTCCATTTGTGTATTCTAGTATGAGGCAACCTATACTTAAAGAGGTTTTACTTTTTACTTAATTATATTGAAGTCTATATTTGTAGACACTTGGGGAGAAAAGAGGGCACGTTGCCTAATCCCAAACTGTATTTTCTTCCTTTCCTAATTTTTAAATAATATTTTATTGCAAGGGAGAAATTTCTTATAGAGCCACAACAATTTTCTTAACTAGTAGAGAAATCAACACATTCAGTGAATTAAATTTCTAATGAAATTTTTTTCTGTTGTGAGGAGAAAACCAGATCACTATTTTTCTACCTCTAGATACGTGGAATTTGCAGACTGTATCTGTTATCTTTCTTATTTTTTTTTTTTTTTTGCTTTGTGGTCGCTTTATTTATTTATTTATTTTTTTGCATTATAGCTGGTTTACAGATTTCTGTCAGATTTTCCAACTGCACCATGTGGTGACCCAATTACATGTACATATATGGATTTGTCACATGTAATTAGATATAGTTCCCCGTGCAATAGAGTTGGAGCTCCTTGCTATTCCATCATTAAAGCACTAGTTATCCCCATTCCCTCCCTCCCCTCCCCCACCCCTCCCCTGCCCCCTTGGCAACCACAAGTCTGTTCCCCAAGTTCGTGATTTTCTTTTCTGTTGAGATGTTCATTTGTGCAGTGTTTTAGACTCCAATTATAGGCGATTTCATATGACATCTGTCTTTCTCCTTCTGACTTGCTTCACTCAGTATGAAGGTTTCTAATTCCATCCATGTTGCTGCAAATGACATTATTTTATCCTTTTTTATGGCTGAATAGTATTCCATCGTGTATATATACCACATCTTCCTAATCCAGTCATCTGTCGATGGACATATGGGTTGTTTCCATGTCTTGGCTATTGTGAATAGTGCTGCAGTGAACATGCGTGTGCAAGTGTCTTTCTCCAGGAAATTTTTGTCTGGATATATGCCCAAGAGTGGGATTGCTGGGTCATATGGTAATTCTATGTAGAGTTTTCTAAGGTACCTCCACACTGTCTTCCATAGTGGCTGCACCAGC
>PVHT020000165.1:6659110-6819622 GCA_004024745.2 Catagonus wagneri | reverse complement strand
ATTTTTTGGTGGGGTTACTATTTATTTTTGGTGTAGGAGTTTGACTATTTGATGTCTATTTCTTTGGAATGAGCAGGCTGTTATCTCAGTGGTACTCTGAGTGTTCTCTGTGAGAGTGTAGGAATGAATGGCTAAAGTCGACAGTGGGAGCCTAGTCTCTACGCTCTCAATTGCAGGAAGGTGGCACTGTCCACTCCTAGTTGTGCAGCCCTGGGAAGTGATTGGGAGCTCTAGGCAGATCTACCAGGTGTCTTAAGCATTTGGCAATAGCAGCAGCAGGAAGTTTGAGTTCCCCTGGGAGTGAGAGCCGCGGGAAACTAGTGTTCGATTGCAAAGTCCTCTTTGAGGTGACTGGAACCACAAGCGGTACCCGTCAGAGGCTGGCTCAGCAGGCTGACGTTTGGTCCGCCCTTGCGTGGATGCTTTCTCCTCAGATGGGGCAGTTTCCTGGTGGCAGCGGCTGGTGCTGGCCCCGCTCCTCTGTGAAAGCTAGCTCCGTGTGGTCGCGTACTGCTCCGCCCGCCAGAGCTACCAACTCAGTGGGCTGATGCAGTCGCCTAGGTCCGTGGACTGGCCCAGGGCCCCGCCAACCCCGCTGATGCTGGCTGGCCCAGGTGCCTGGGTCCACAAGCTGGCACCGTACTCCGCCCACAGGCTTCAAAGCATGGCTCCGCTCCCGCCGCTGCGGCTGCAGCCTCCACTGGCTCCTCCCCACTTCCTCTCTCTTTGGCGGGTCACCGTCACCCCGCCCTGCGCGCTAGTTCAAGTTACTTCCTATGGCGGCCAGCCCCTCCTCCTCTCCTCTTCCCTGACAATGGAGGCTTGCCTCCCCTGTGGGACCAGGCTTCCTTGGTTCCCTCAGTCCTGGTTTTGCGCTCCACAAATCCTAGAATATCGCTGTTCCTTGTCCCATTCCCGCAATCGCTGCAGCCACCGACCTCTGCCCTCTCGCAGGGACTAACCTTAGGAACCTGTGTCTTAGCTCCCAGGCACCGCCCGGCGCCTCAGGCTGTGGTGTCTGCACCAGTATTCAGGTCTCTAACTCCGATTTTCCTATCTCAGTCCAGCTGCTGCGTTTTTCTCAGGCTTTGATGTCCCTCTAGTTCCCTTGGTCGTTGATCCGCTGATCGTTGTTTAGGTTTCTTCCCAGGAAATTTTTCTTTTTCACAGCTCCCTCCCTGGAGTGCTGGTTACGGTCCTAATTGCTTTTCTGTCTCACCTTTTTTTTTATTCTTCAGTTGTTCTACCCAGTTATTTCAAGGGTTTCTTGAAGTTTTTGGAGGTTTAAATTAATCAGCATTCAGATGATGATTTGTCCAACTTGTTTTATATTTAGATGCATTTTTTGATGTATTTGTGGGAGAGGGTGAGTGCGACCTCTTACTCCTCCACCATCTTGCCGCAGTCTCTCTGTTATCTTTCTTAAAACAGCAACAACAAAAAGAAATTAGGAGTGTTTTAAAAGAAACCAGATTTATGTATATATAATTTATATATATATGTAAATTCATATGAGCAAGAAAATTCACAACTTATATCTGTACCAACATGTGTAATAATTGTTACTTTCATCAATAATGGTTATGTGTGTTTACATATTTTATTTGCCTGTTGCTTTTTTAAACTAGAATAAGATTCATGGTGTGCATGCTTTAAAACTTAAGTTTTTAGGAGCAGATCTTTCTTGCTTTTGATAACTAGCTCCAAAAATTAAAAGAAAAATAGTGAACTCTATCTGAAATAGAAAAAAAATTGAGGAAGAAAACATTCTACTTTTTTTAAGTATCTTATTCTAAATAAGATCTTAGGTCACAGTTTCCTCATTGGTAAGAATTAATCTACTACATGCATTTTGACTTTTTTTAGAACCATTAAGTCTAGACTCTCAAAATCATGATTTTTCTTAAAAGACCAATCCTTTTTAAAACAATAAACACTTTCATGGATGGCCTACTTTGTATGGCATTAAAGGAGATGCAATAAATTTATTAAAGACTTCATGAAAAGGGAGAAAGACTGCTTAGGTCCACTGAGAATATGTGTACTTCTATATAATATCAGAGATTTGCAGGTTTTTCCTGGCCTGAGGCATGGGAAAGATAAAGCATTGATTTGGTTTTAAAGGATTTTGTAAGCAAATGTATACAAAGTGTTTATAAAGGCCCTTGGAGTATGTTGGGAAAACATACTGGAAAGATGCAGCCATTAATAGTAGTCAAGATCACAAGTGTTCCTATTTATTACAAAATGGTAAGTTCTATTTTTGTATTATAAAAAGATGTAAGTTTTGCTGCAATGACACTGCATGGATCTAAGGGTCACTGATATTGCAAATATTATTTTTTTTGTATAATGATTTTTCTTTCATTAGAGCTGTTTTACAGTGTTCTGTCAATTTTCTACTGTAGAGCATGGTGACCCGGTTACACATACATGTGTAGATTCTTTTTTCTCACATTATCATGCTCCATTACAAGTTACTAG
The DNA here is from genome assembly GCA_004024745.2 of Catagonus wagneri. Classification (NCBI taxonomy): domain Eukaryota; kingdom Metazoa; phylum Chordata; class Mammalia; order Artiodactyla; family Tayassuidae; genus Catagonus; species Catagonus wagneri. Next base: position 6,817,138 of record PVHT020000165.1, on the reverse strand, counting down.
ACACAGTTCCCAGTGCTATACAACAGGATCTCATTGCCTAACTATTCCATAGGTAATAGTCTGCATCCATCAACCCCAAGTTCCCAGTCCATCCCACTCCCTTCCCCTCCCCCTTGGCAACCACAAGTCTGTTCTCCAAGTCCATGATTTTCCTTTCTGTGGAAAGCTTCGTTTGTGTTATGTATTAGATTTCAGATATAAGTGATATCATATAGTATTTGTCTTTCTCTTTCTGACTGACTTCACGCAGTATGAGAGTCTCTAGTTCCATCCATGTTGCTGCAAATGCCATTATTTTGTTCTTTTTTATGGCTGAGTAGTATTCCATTGTATATATATACACCACTTTTCCTAATCCAATCATCTGTCAATGGACATTTGGGTTGTTTCCATGTCTTAGCTATTGTGACTAGTGCTGCAATGAACATGCACATGCATGTGTCTTTTTCAAGAAAAGTTTTGTCCAGATATATGCCCAAGAGTGGGATTGCTAGGTCATATGGCCTAGTTTTCTAAGGTACCTGCATACTGTTTTCCATAGTGGTTGTACCAGCTTACATTCCCACCAACAGTTAGGAGGGTTACCTTTTCTCCATACCTCCTCCAGCATTTGTTATTTGTGGACTTATTAATGATGGCCATTCTGACTGGTGTGAGGTGGTAACTCATGGCAGTTTTGATTTGCATTTCTCTAATAATCAGTGATGTTGAGCATTTTTTTATGTGCTTATTGGTAATCTGTATATCTTCTTTGGAGAATTGTCTATTCAGGGCTTTTGCTCATTTTTCAATTGGGGTTGTAGGCTTTTTTGCTGTTGAGTTGTATAAGTTGTTTGTATATTTTAGAGATTAAGCCCTTGTCTGTTGCATCATTTGACACTATTTTCTCCCATTCTGTAAGTTGTATTTTTGTTTTCTTTTTGGTTTCCTTGCTGTGTAAAAGCTAGTCAGTTTGATTAGGTCCCGTTGGTTTATTTTTGTTTTTATATCTGTTGCTTTGGAAGACTGACCTAAAAAAACATCTGTAAAGTTATTGTAAGAGAATGTTTTGCCTATGTTCTCTTCCAGGAGTTTGATGGCGTCTTGTCTTATATTTAGGTCTTTAAGCCGTTTTGAGTTTATTTTTATGCATGGTGTGATGGTGTGTTCTAGTTTCACTGATTTGCATGCAGCTGTCCAGGTTTCCCAGCAATACTTGATGAAAAGACTGCCTTTTTTCCATTTTATGTTCCTGCCTCTTTTGTCAAAGATTAACTGACCATAGGTGTCTGGATTTATTTCTGGGTTCTCTGTTCTGTTCCATTGGTCTGTCTGTTTTGGTACCAGTACCACACTATCCTGATTACTGTGGCTTTATAATATTGCCTGAAGTCTGGGAGAGTTATGTCTCCTGCTTGGATTTTGTTCCTCAGAATTGCTTTGGCAATTCTGGGTCTTTTGTGGTTCCATATAAATTTTTGGATTTTTTATTCTAGTTCTATGAAAAATGTCATGGGTAATCTGATAGGGACTGCATTGAATCTGTAAATTGCTTTGGGTAGTATGGCCATTTTTACAACATAATTTTTCCAGCCTATGAGCATGGAATGTCTTTCCATTTCTTTGTATCTTCTTTATTTCTTTGATTAATGTTTTGTAGTTATCAGCATGTAAGTCTTTCACCTCCTTGGTCAGGTTTATTCCCAGGTATTTGATTTTTCAGGTTTCAGTTTTAAAAGGTATTGTATTTTTGTATTCCTTTTCTAATGTTTAATTGTTAGTATACAGAAATGAGACTGATTTCTGAATGTTAATCTTATATTCTGCTACTTTGCTGAATTTGTTGATCATTTCAAGTAGTTTTTGGGTTACGTCCTTAGGGTTTTCTATATATAGTATCATGTCATCTACACACAGTGATAGTTTTACCTCTTCTCTTCCTATTTGGATACCTTTTATTTCTTTTGTTTTTCTGATTGCTGTGGCTAGGACTTCCGATACTTATGTTGAATAGCAGTGGTGAGAGTGGACATCCTTGTCTTGTTCCAGACTTTAGTGGGAAGGCTTTCAGCTTTTCTCCATTGAGTATTATATTTGCTGTGGGTTTGTCAAAAATGGCTTTTATTAGGTTAAGTTATGTTCCCTCTATACCCACTTTGGTAAGAGATTTTATCGTGAATTCATGTTGGAGTTTGTCAAATGCTTTTTCTGCATCTATTGAGATGATCATGTGGTTTTTGACTTTTCTTTTGTTAATGTGGTGTATGACATTGATTGATTTGCCTATGTTGAATGATCCTTGTGCACCTGGGATGAATCCCACCTAGTCATGATGTATGATCTTTTTTATATGTTGTTGGATTCTGTTGGCTAAAATTTTGTTGAGAATTTTTGTGTCTATATTCATCAAAGATATTGGCCTATAGTTTTTTTTTTTCTTTTCTTTTTTGGTGGTTTCTTTGTTTGGTTTTGGAATTAGGGTGGTGGTGGTGTTGTAGAATGTCTTTGGGAGTGTTCCTTCTTCAACCTTTTGAAAAAGTCTAAGGAGGGTATAAGTTCCTCTTTGTATGTTTGGAAGAATTTGCCTGTGAAGCCATCTAGTCCTGAACTTTTATTTGTAGGGAGTGTTTGTATGACATATTCAATTTCATTTCTAGTGATCGGTCTGCTCAGTTGATCTAATTCTTCTTGATTCAGTTTTGGCAGGCTGTAAATCTCTAGAAAGTTGTCCATTTCTTCTAGGTTGTCAAACTTGTTGTCATACAGTTGTTCATAGTATTCTCTCATGTTTTTTTTTTTTTTTTGTATTTCTGTAGTATCCATTGTGACTTCTCCTTTTTCATTTCTTATTTTGCTTATTTGGGTTTTTTCTCTCCTCTTCTTGGTGAGTCTAGCCAGAAGTTTGTCAATTTTGTTTACCTTTTCAAAGAATCAGCTCAGTTTTATTGATTTTTTCCTATTGTTTTTTGAATCTCTATTTTATTGATTTCCTCTCTGATAACTATGATTTCCTTCCTTCTGCTGACTTTAGGTTTTCTTTGTTCTTCTTTTTCTAATTCATTTAGGTGGTGGGTTAAGTTGTCGATTTGAGATTTTTTCTTTTGAGGAAAGCCTATATTGCTATGAATTTCCCTCTGAGCACTGCTTTTGCAGCATCCCATAGATTTTAAGTGGTTGTGTCTTCATTATCATTTATCTCAAGGTATTTTTTAATTTCCTTATTGATTTCCTCATTGACCCATTGGTCTTCTAGTAGCATGTTGTTTTGTCTCCATGTAGTGTATTTTTTCTCATTTATTTTACTGTGGTTGATTTCTAGTTTCATGCCATTGTGGTCAGAGAAGATACTTGAAATAATTTCTATACTCTTACATTTGTTGAGGTTAGCTTTGTGCCCCAGCATGTGATCCATCCTTGAAAATGTTCCATGTGCACTTGAGAAGAATGTGTATTCTGATTTTTTGGATATAATGTCCTGAAAATGTCAATTAAATCTAACTTTTCCGTTGTGTCATTTAGGATGTCTTGCCTTATTGATTTTCTGTCTAGAGGATCTGTCCATTGATGTGAGTGGGGTTTTAAAGTCTCCTACTGTTATTCTATTCCCATCAGTTTCTCCTTTTGTTTGTTAGCATTTGTTGTAAGTACTTGGGTTTTTCTCATTTTAGGGGCATGTATATTGATGACTGTAGTATTCTTTTCTTGAATGGACCCTTTAACAATTAAATAGTATCCTTTTTTGTCTTTCTTTATAGCCTTCATTTTAAAGTCGATTTTGTCTGATATGAGTATTGAACTCTGGCTTTCCTGTCTTGTCCATTGGCATGAAATATTTTTCCCATCCCTTCAATTTCAATCTATCCGTGTCCTTTGCCCTAAGGTGAATCTCTTGTAGAGAGCAGATTGTAGGTTCTTGCTTTTTTATCCAATCTGCCACTCCTTGTCTTTTGATTGGAGCATTCAGTCCATTTAAGGTGATTACTGATAGATATGTATTTATTGCCATTTTAAAACTTGTTTTCCAGTTTGTTCTTTGTTTATCTTTTCTTCCTTTTTTTTTTTTGTTTGGATGGTTTCCATTTATTTTATGCTTGTGTACTTTTCAAGTTTTGCGAATGTAATGTTTGGTTTTGACTTGTGGTTGCCGCTTTTAAGTATTTTAATCCCTTCTTATATCTGCTTGCTTTAGCTTGATAGCCATTTAGGCTCAAACACATCATTAAGATTAAAAAAATAATCTGTAATTTCCTACTTGCCTTCCCCATATTGTATGATTTTGATGTCCTTTTAAAAAAAATTTTAACCATCTTCATGTTTAGATCTTCTTTAGGTGATTGCTTTCCATTTGAGGTTTCCTCCAGTCTATTTATTCTTACTTTTTTTTTTTTAAGAGAGAGAAGCTCTTTCAGTATTTCTTTTAGAAAGGGTTTAGTATTGCTGTACTCTTTTAGCTTTTTATGTGTTGGAGAAATTTTTTATTTCCCCTTCTATTTTAAATGATATTCTTGCTGGGTAGAGTATTCTAGGTTGCAATTTTTTTCCTTTCAGCACTTTAAATATGTCTTGTTACTCCCTTCTGGCCTGTAGTGTTTCTGTGGAGAAATTAGCTCATAGCCTTATGGTGGTTCCCTTCTAATTAATACTTTGCCTTTCTCTTGCTGTCTTTAGTAGCCTCTCTTTATCTTTAACCTTTACCATTTTTATTGTAATATATCTTGGTGTGGGTCTGTTTGGGTTCAACTTGTTTGGGGCCCTCTGTGCTTCCTGTATATGTTTCCTTTAGATTTGGAAAGTTTTCAGACATAATTTCTTCAAATATATTTTCAATCCCCTTTTCTTTTTCTTCTCCTTCTGGAATTCCTATTATGCATAGATTGGCCCACTTTATATAATCCTATGTATCTCTTATATTGCTTTCATGTTTTTTCTTTTTTTTGTCTTTTTGCCTTTTTTATCTAGAGCCGCACCCATGGCATATGGAGGTTCCCAGCCTAGGGGTCTAACAGGAGCTGTAGCTGCTGGCCTTCACCACAGCCACAGCAATGCAGGATATGAGACGCATCTGCAACCTACACCACAGCTCACGGCAATGCCGGATCCTTAACCCACTGAGTAAGGCCAGGGATCGAACCCGCAACCTCATGGTTCTTAGTCGGATTCGTTAACCACTGAGCCACGACGGGAACTCCACTTTCATGTTTTCTCATTTGGTTTTCTGTCTGCTGTCCCGATTGGGTGATTTCCCTTATTCTATCTTCCAGGTCACTAATTCATTCCTCTGCATTATTTGATCTGCTCTTTATTGCCTTTAGCTCAGTTTGCATTTCTGCAAATGAATTTTCTAGCTTTTCTTGGCTCCTCCTTATGATTTCTAGCTCCTTTCTAAAGGAAGCTGCATTATTGTCCATGTCCTCTCTTAATTCCTTGATATTCACCCTTAATTCCTTCAGTATTTTCACTCTCTCTCTTCTGAACTCAATGTCTGTCAGACTGCAGAGGTCTGTTTCATTGTTGACTGCTTTAGGTGAATTCTCCTTTTCCTTTAACTGGGAATGCTTTCTGAGCTTGTTCATCTTGCTTATGTTTTCCTTTATCTGTGAGTTTGGGGAAGCCAGACTGTAGTCTTGCAAGGCTACTTCTAAGCAAGAGCACCCCTTTGTATTTTGGGGAGGGTTACTATTTATTTTTCGTGTAGGAGTTTGAATATTTGCTGTCTCTTTCTTTGGTGTGAGCAGGCTGTCATCATCAGGATGCTCAGTGTGTTTTCAGGAAGAAGGAGGCAATGGGTAGGGCCAGCATTCAGTGCCTGGTCACTGGGCTCTCAACAGCAGCAAGGACCTGCAGGAAGGTGGCACAGGCTACTCCTAGTTGCAGGATGCCGGGAAGTGGTAATGAGCTCTAGGCAGATCTAAAAGTTGACCAGAGCATTTGGCAGTAGCAGCAGCAAGGTGTGTGAATTCCCAGGGGAGTGAGAGCGACAGTAACTGGTGTTCAATTGCAATGCCCTCCTCTGAGGTGATTGGAAATGCAGGTGGTGCCTGTTCAAGGAGCTCCAGTGGTAGCAGGCCTTGACTCTTTCTGGCATCAGTGATAACTGCAGTGGTTTGCCCCCGCCACCTGTAGACCATGCATGATGCAACCCATCTCACTTAGCCCACATAAGAGGTGCTGCACAAGCTGCTCCTAGTTGAGGATCCTGGGAAGTGACAGGTATGTGGGTACTGCCCAGAGCATTCAGCAGTGGTGGCAGCAGGGCCAGTGTGTTCCCAGGGGTCTGAGAGTACCAACAAGTAGTTTTCAGTCACAATGCCCTCCCCTGTGGTGCCCTTGAGGTGACTGGGACTGCAAGTGGTACCTGTTCACAGACCCCTGGTGGTGGCAGGCCACTCCCACCTCTGGAGGCAGAGATAACTGCTGTGATTTGCCCCCACCTCCTGTAGAATATGCAAGAGGCACCTCATCCGGCTTGGTGTTCCATCATAATGTCCTTCTCTGGGGTGCCCTCTGAGCTGGTTGGGGCTGCAAGTGATTTTTGTTCAGGTATCCCCACTAGTGGTGGGCCACGCCCCCCTCTAGAGTCAGGGATAATTGCAGTGGTTTGCCCTGTTGCCTGCAGACTAGCAAGAAGCACCCTGTCCCACCTAGCCCATGCAAGGGGTGCTGTACCAGCTGCTTCTAGTTGCAGGGTCTTGGGAAGGGACAGTGACCAAGTGTCTGGGAACCACCCAGAGCATTTGGCAGTGGCAGCTGCAGAGCGGGTGTGTTCCCAGGGGAGTGAGAGCAACAGCATATGGTGCTTGTTAGGCACTGCATCTCACTTAGCCCCCTCATGCCCTTAGCCCCCAGAAGAGGGGCCTGGCCACTGGTAGCCTGCACAAGAAGTGCCCAATCTTCCGTGAATGAGCAAGAGGTTTCTCTCCATGCACAGCCTGAGCCAGAGGCGCCTGATCTGCCGCAGACTAGCGAGCAGCTTCTTGCTGTGTGCAGCTTGAGCCAGAGCTGCCCTGCCCTCTGAGAGCCCATGAGTATGCACACACACTTGGGCATGAGGAGTTTCCTATGCTGGTCCACCCCTCCTCTTCTCATCCTCCCCAATAATGGAGCCTTGCATTTGCTGCAGGTCTGGACCTTCTCCCAGGTTCCCTGTGCTGTGGCATTCCACTCCCCAGCCCATGGTGCACTGCTCCTTAGCCCCTTAGGCTGTCTGCACACTGCCAACCCCAGTCCTTTCCTGGGGACTGACCTCTGGAGCCTAGGTCTTAGGCTGAGGTGTCCGGAAGGTGGTTCCAATAATCTGTGAGGCTCTCACTGCTTTTCCATTCTCAGTCCAGCTGCTATGCTTTTCTTGGCAACCTTGATGTCTCTCCAGCGTGGCTGATCTTTCTGTCAGTTAGGTAGTTTCCGAGGATGTGGGTTCCTTTTCTCCTTCACAGCTTCCTCTCTGGAATACTAGTCTCGTCCTGATTCCTTCTCTCTCTCTCTCTTTTTTTTCTTTTGTTCTACCCAGTTATTTTAAGAGTTTCTTGCCCATTTTGGCAGTTTAAGTTCTTCTGCTAGCATTCAGTTGATGTTCTATGTGAGTTGTTTTACACGTAGGTGTGTTTTTGTGTTGTGTTTGTAGGAGGAGGTGAATGTGACCTCTTACTCCTCTGTCATCTTGCTCTGCACCCAAATCGCAAATATTAATGTATGTTTCTTTTTTTTGTCTTTTTGCTTTTTTTTAATCTAGGGCCACACCCGCGGAATATGGAGGTTCCCAGGCTAGGGGTCTAACAAGAGACAAAAAAACTGCATCTGACTCACATGACCTTTGGAATAAGGGAAAATCTGACTTCATTTTCATTTTTTCATTCACTGAATATGCAAATATTTATTTTCTTAATTAAAAAAATACATATTTTTTAAATTGAGCCAGACACTATTAGTGCCTTGCTCATTTCCTCCCACCCCATCAGCAACCGACATTTCTGGAACATGATAACTTCACTCAACCACTGCCAGTACTGGAGACTCAGCTTGAAAGATCTCAGTACTCTGGAGCCCAATTCCATGTATGCATGAGGAAGGCTGAAAGTGCCAGGGTACTAATAATGCCCTGGGGAAGCAATGCTCAATTAATGACTGAAGGGAATTTATTGACAAATACCTCACCTCACTTCCTCCTCAGGAGAAAGATCTCCGAGGCATGTGCTCTCTGCACTGTTTCCCAGAAGCCCCCACAGGATTATGCTCCAGTTATCCACAGTTTATTGGCTTTCCTCTCTTTCCTGTCGGTCTTCTCTACTTCTCTACCAATGTTTCCTGAGACCATTCCTCAGTAAACTACAGAAAGGTAATTTCTTTTTAGTACCCAATTCTAGAAAAATCCAATATGAGTCATGTACACATTTTGATTTAATTATATATTTATGTGGTTAAAAAATCCGTAGTATAAAGAAAATAGTTCTCTTTCTTGCCCTTGTCCTCAGCAGTAAAACGCTTACAGGTATGGACAAAAGAAGCCCCTGGTTGTTTCCACATGTGTTAAAGAGACAGACTTACTTGTCTCAAAACCACAAAGAAATTACTTTGTTAAAAATCAAGCTACTTGGAGTTCCTGTCTTGGTCAGTGGAAATGAATCTGACTAGCATCCGTGAGGACGCAGGTCCAATCCTTGCCCTCGCTCGGTGGGTTAAGGATCCGACATTGCAGTGAGCTGTGGTGTAGGTCACAGACGCAGCTTGGATCCTTCATTGCTGTGGCTGTGGTGTAGGACAGCAGCTACAGCTCCAGTTCGACCCCTAGCAGCCTTGGAACTGTGCCGCAGGTGCGGGCCTAAAAAGACAAAAAAAAAAAAAAGGCAAGATGTTTGGAGGTCCCGTTTGGGTCAGTGAGTTAGGGATCTGGTTTTGTCACTACAGTGGCACAGGTGGCTTGGTTTTGATCTCTGGCCTGGGAACTTATGCATATCGCAGGCACAGCCAAAAAGGAAAAAAGGGAACATGCTTTATCGCTCAGGTTCTGGCATTTAAAGATGGCACAAGGCTGCTCATTACCCTTCTGATCACAGTTCAGGCCCAAGGAAAATGCTTCTTTATGCCTCTTGCCTGATATCTGAAAATAAAAGGCAAATGAGTTGAAATGCTCTGAAGCTTGTGGATTATGTCACAGCTAACATTGAAGACGGACACTGCTTCAGAGTACACGGAGGTTTTGAGCAGGGAAGAACTTAAATATGAGAAAAGACAAATTAATTAACTTGTCAAGTCCTTTCTCTCAGAGTACGTGTAATAGATTCCTGAATGATGAAATAGTATTTCCCGGTAGCATCGAATATCCATTTCTTAATCTCTTCCTGATCCACTTTGTAGTCCTGAGGCATTCATGAAATAGCATGGTGTTCACCACAGATGCACATGGAAACTGAAGAATTTTTAAATTATTAAACAATTTATCGTCTTTCTAAATTTGTATATATTACACAAATCTGTACAAACATATTTGAAGTGTAATGAAATGCTATACAGATCTTTTACCTTACCTACTAAAAGACAGTGAATGCTGAAATTATATTTTCTTTTTAAAAATTATCTTGAAACATTAAGTTAAATTTCAATAAAAGTAAATAAATCATTTTAGTTTGATTATAACAATTTGGTTTAAAGTTATGGCATTTATTAATTCTAATTTTAATTTTGCTTTTTAATTTTAATAAACAATTTGATTATTTTAAAATAAGGTAATTTTGAAAGCATAAAAATACTTTCATTTGGGTATACATTTCCTATAATTTACATTTTTAATAAAATGATATTCATAATTTGCAAACATTGAATTTACTTTTTTATATAATTGTGACCAGGTATAAGTCAAAATTGAGATAGCAACAAAAAAATCAAATTGGAGCTCACAAATAAAAAGAAAGTTAAAAGAAAGGGCAATCTTCAAAGAGGTGGTCTAGTTAAATTTTTAAAATCTTGAAAAATGCCAAACCCCCAGTCCACCCCCCCACCTGTCTCTTTGGTAACCGTTAAGTTTGTTTTCTAAGTCTGTGAGTCTCTTTCTGTATTGCAAATAAGTTCATTTGTATACTTTTTTTAGATTCCACATGTGACACATGATGTCTGTCTTTTCCTAACTTCACTTATTATGGTAATTTCTAGGTCCATCCATGTTGCTGCAAATGGCATTGTTTCATTCTTTTTTTTTTATGGCTGAGTAATATTCCATCAAATACATCTACTACATCTTCTTTACCCTTTCCTCTGTCGATGGATGTTTAAGTGGCTTCCATGTCTTGGCTATTGTAAATAGTGCTGCAGTAAACATGGGGTGCCTGTGTTTTCTCAAATTATGTTTTTCTCTGAATAAATGCTCAGGAGTGAGATTGCTGGATCATATGGTGGTTCTATTTTTAGCTTTTTGAGGAAACTCCACATGTCAACATTGTAAGAAGGTTGCCTTTTCTCTGCATCCTCTCCAGCATTTATTGTCTGTAGACATTTTGATGATGGCCATTCTAGCTGGTGTGAAGTGGTACCTCATAGCGGTTTTGATTTCCATTTCTCTAGTAATTAGTGTCATTGAGCATCTTTATATGTGTTTTTAGCCTAACTTTGTATTACTGTTGATAGAATAGGGCATATGTAAGAAAATCTTTACCATAACAATATAATTAGGAAATCTTGTTAATGAAGATATGAAAAAAGTATGGAATAAATATATAATAATCTATGTCACTGTCTTAATCATTATTATTGGTTATTTTAAAAATAAATTTATAAAATAAATGTATATAGTATTTGTTATCAATTTTAACTTTTAATTATTTATTCAGGAAAATCTATGTAATAATTATACAGTGATCTATGGTCTTTTTTACTCCACCAAACACTGATGAACACCAAGAAATTTATCATCAACATAATAAAATTTAGTCATCTTTGGTATTTACTCCACTTTTAGTTATAAAACTATAGCTTTGCACCTATTTTTTAAACTTTATTTATTATAGAGATATAGCTGTCAATCAATTTTGACAGACTATTTTATTTAACAGTTTCGTTAGCTTGATTTTTAAATTTTAAACATTTAGACAGATGGTCTGTAGCCTCCATTTGTTCTCTTCACTAAGGCTCACAAATAGTAGGAATGTGCTTGTCTCTGCCTTCCTGCTATCCTCTCCAGAGTCTATCACAGCTACCGTTTTCTGGGACATCCTTGTCCCCCGACCCCACACACATACTACACAAACAGAGACAGACAGAGAGACATGGAGTTACATTCACTGTTCTAAGTTGCCGTTAACATCATGCCAAAATAATCGTAGCTTCTCTCTCATCTTCTTCCTTACTGAGAATGACAGAGCCTCAAAAGTGATAATGCCTGTGGGAGCTGCAGATGATAGTGATACAGTTTTCTAAATTGTGTTCAAATGTACCGTATGAGAGTTTTCCTAGTATTTTATCTATATTATAAGATGACTGTATCTTAATTTGCATCAAAATTACTTATTTACTTGTTTTCTGTCTTTTTGTATTTTAGGGCTGTACCTGTGGCATATGGAGGTTTCCAGGCTAGGGGTCTAATCAGAGCTATAGCTGCTGACCTGTGCCACAGCCATAGCAATGTGGGATCCGAGCCACATCTGCAACCTACACCACAGCCCACTGCAAGGCCAGATCCTTAATCCACTGAGCGAGGCCAGGGATGGAAACTGCATCATTATGGATGCCAGTTGGGTTCATTAACCAACGAGCCATGATGGGAACTCCATTATTTATTTATTTTTTTTAAATAACTCCTATGGCTTTAAGGAATGATGGGTATTTCCTCACTATCTGGAATATGATAGTGGATATATATGTATAAGTCTAATGGGGAAGCCATGAGGAATGAAATAGTTTGCATCGTTAGTGAAGAGGGGTACATAATGAGAGTACATAGATTAAAGGAAAATGAAACCAAAGACCTTCTGCATAGAATGATGGAGAAAAAAATCCTGGCTGTCCCTCACCTCCAGTGCCCCTCTGGCACCCATTGGGAAAGAGGAGGTTAAGATTCATGATACCTGATGGAGATCTTTTTGTCTTTGGGAGTAGGGTGTAGGGTATAAACCTCTCCTCCATTTCTACCACCTAGTTTTAACAAAAACATACAAATTTCACTTATATATTCTGTGTGAGAGAATCTTTCTGGAGTACACCAAGAGATGTTGTGTATGACATCATTTGATTTGAAACAATAAATTGGGAACTGCATGTGGAGAAAATTGACATCTGGGTTCCATATTTTATATGTCTGTTTTTCTTTCCCATGTTTGTGGTTTCAAATCACAGGGTAATATGTCTTATTCCTCCATGTTTCTCCAGTTCTAGAAAGGTGCTTTGGATGCAATTAGGCAATCATTAATTATTTGGAAATCTTGTTAGGTGAACCAGCATCTAAGCTCCAAAAGATATGACTAGTGGAGTTGACTTTCCCTACACATTAAAGATGTAGTAAAGATATATGAATTTTAGGTTTTCTGATATGCAGGCACTGTCTTCTCTTAGATAAAGACAGACGTATCAGCCATTCTAATTTACTGCAGTGCTGAGGTTAAAACTCCACTATTTCCTGTTCCTTTACAATATACTAATAAGTACCACTCTGGAAGAACCATATACAATTCATTTTAGACTTTGCGATGAATTGAAATTGAGATATCATGGGGTCCTTGCAAGGATTTCTCAGTTTTGAATTTGATGCTCTCTGTGTTTAAATGGCACTCCTTGAAAAGATTCATACCTTAAAAAAAAAAGATCATTTTCAAATATGGGGAAATTAATACCTCAAAATAAGTCTTGAAATGCAAGATTGGTTTATAGAAACATCATGTAGTACGATCTTGTTTCTATTCAACTAACCTTTTTTTTTAAATATCCTGGAATTTTTTTTTTGATGTAACACTTTATTGATGGAAATGCAAATACTGAAAAAAAATTGTAATGGTTAAAAGGAACAACTCCTGTAAAAGATGGGATTCACTGAATTTCCAGGCACACAGAATTTTTACTATGTGTGAATTTTTTATGAACTAACATTCAGAAAAGAGGTTTCATGAGCCTAAAGGGAATATATGCCAGATTATATTGATTGAGTGAGAAATAATAGTGATAATAATAATAGCTAAAATTTATCCTGGGTTTTTCTTCTAACAGACTCAAAGTACTTTATATACATGGAGCTTTATTTTTTACCCTGTAGGAAGAGTATTTTTAGGAGGCTGCTGACCCAACAGGAGGCCATAGGAAATAGTTTCATTATCCCTTAGTGCCAGGCTGGGTAAGAAGAATATTTATCTTTCCAACCCTGAGATGACGTGAAACCTACATAGTCATTCTGGTCATAAAGGCTTAAAGTCCCTGGGGTCCCATTTCATGATCTGCAAGTGATTCAAGTGAAAACACTGAGAGTATATAAATATGGAAAGTCTTCTAAGACATTCCCACCTTTTGTAGAATACTCAAGTTTCTCTTTTCTTAGCCCTGTCTTCATAGGGAGTTTTTTGGGGGTTAGAGACATGTGTGACAGCCACTTTTCAAGGATGGCCTCTATCTGGGAAACAGAAAGAAGGCAGATTTAGAGCCAAATAATTATGTTTAAAATGAACAGTGTCCTATTTTTCAAATAATCAACGATTGTAATGAGAAAGCAGACTAAACAAAGGGAGGTGACTTGCTTAGGATCACTTAAATTTCTAGCTTCTGAATGAGAACAGGTCTCCTTTCTCTACTCTTGATGGTTCAAGAAGGCAAGACTTGGAAGGAAAATCACTAACTCATTAGCTCCTATTACATTTGAGCAGGACCACTGATAAAGCATGTATTAAAGTTCTTTCCACTTTACAGACTGAAGCGGAAGAAGGCTATAGGATTTTTCCCCATTCCTCTAGTTCCTTCCAAGTTCAACCTCCCCCATTCTTTTTGATGTACCACTCCGAAAGGGCCGCTCCTTTACTTCCCCAGAGAAAGAAGTTATTAATTACCTAATTTATTTGTCACTGTTGCTTTCAACTCTAAATGCATAAATAAAGAGCTTTTCTTTAATAAAGAGGTAATTTTGTATAAACAGTATAGAATCTGCTCTTAAATATCCCCAACATCCATTTCCCTTGCCTCTGAATCACCACCTCCAGGGATTAGCATTCTCCACTATAAGAAACATAGTAATTACTCGACCATTTTTAATGTTAATGTTTAAACATTTTTTATTATAATGAACTACCATCTGCCTTCCTTTTTCCTATAACCACTGGCCCTAGTTTTGCCCTCTAGGGTGACACAGATTAAAATGAGTTCTTCCTTATGACACTTATTTTTCTATCCAAGGAGAGCAACCTCATCATTCTTTTAATCCATTTCTTCTCCAAGATAATATATTTCCAAAGAACAAAAATAAGATAGCCCCCTTTAATTTTAAATTAAAGTTAGGAAAAGATTATATATTATATATACATATCTGAAAGACTGTTAGAGAAGTGGTAGATAGTATAAAACCTTCCATCCTGAAGCATGGCCAAGAAGACATCTAGTTATTTCTGTGTTGTCATGAATAAGTTTTATTTTTCTTTTTCCTTATGAGTTACTTCTTGTGTAGCATTTGTAAGCTAAGAAGATAGGATTAGATGATAATTATGTCACCCAGTTCTAAATGTCTTGTTCTTACCATATATATTTTAGAAAAACAAAATATCAGACTTACTGCTTTCTTGAAATTTTATTTGCTCTTGGTAGCTTTAATCCATACTTTCCAGGTATGTTCTAAAGCAGACAGCAAGCTGAATGCTTTGTGCAAGCTATACTAGTAGATAGAGCCCCTACAAGTCCAAAAACAAGTAATAGGAAACGTGCCAGTTTTGTACACTTCCCAGAATTTTAAGTGAATTTTTTTTCTTTTTATGGCTGCACCTGCAGCATATGGAAATTCTCTGGTCAGGGGTCAGATTGGAGCTGCAGCTGCCAGCCTACGTCATAGCTGCAACAACACCAAATCTGAGCTTCATCTGAGACCTACACCATGGTTTGCAACAATGCTGGATCTTTAACCCATTAAGTGAGGCCAGGGATTGAACCTGCATACTCACAGACACTATGTTGGGTTCTTAACTTGCTGAGCCACAGCAGGAACTCTTTTAAGTGAATATTTGACAAAACTGATTAAACAGATTGCTGGACCTGTGAAGGCTATAAAATATTAGTCTGTTTTGCCCTAAATAACGTAACTTACTATGTAAATGTAAACAGCCTATGTTTGTTTTCTGGGGAAGGAGGAGGACAAATTAGTTCTTACTATTATATAAGGTTTGGATCTGAGTTATTTGTAGAGTAAAGCTTCAGTGAAGTTTTTAGGAGTGTTGTGGTTTGAGTGAGGCCATATCTGAGCACTAGTTTCCCTTTTATAGGGGAAACTATTGATTAAGATACAACGGGCACAATAAAACAAATACATATAAAAATATTTCATTTTAAACAGCCAATTTTTATTGCAAATCCAGATATAGAACTCATCTTCTAATACTAATTTAGTTTTTTCTGTTACAGTTGTAGACAGCTGCCTGGAATCTACATAAATTCATTACTCCTTTTTTTTCCTTTTTTTTTTTTTTCGTGGTCCCACAGTATATGGAGTTTCTGGGCCAAGGCTCAGATCCAAGCCGCAGTCGTGACTTAAGCTGCAGCTGTAGCAACACCAGATCCTTAACCTACTGTGCCGGGCCGAGGATCAAACTTGCATCCCAATGCTGCCAAGACACTGCAGATCCCACTGTGCCACAGCGGGAACTCCATAATTCATTATTATTAGTTATGAGATTACCTGTATTGTTTGAGGCAAAATATTGGCATTTTTAAACTTATAATGCATTTGGACTAATCCACTGAAATTAGTTTTGTATGTTCTTAATTCAGGAATACAAACTGATGGACAAAATATTGTTTTTCCTTCTTCTGAAAAAACACTTAGAAAGTTAGTGAGAACAAAGTAGCACTCTGGTCTCCCAATTGGCTGGTCCAGTTTTCTTGCTAAGACTCATTTCCAGATTTTATTGTGTGTGTGTGTGTGTTTGTGTGTGTGTTTTCTTACTACTTTCCTACGGCACTGCTAATAATCTCATGAACACTGCACAGATGTTTTTCCCATTTTGTGGCATACTTATTTTTCAGGTGGCTTCTGAGAGCAGATGCTCCCATGTGTCTTTGTAACTTCTTTTCAGTTGATGTTTTTGCAACATTAAAAAAAAATATATGTGGGGGTGGAGAGGAGGAATACTAAAGAAGATCAATTACAGAAGCAAAATAAAGACCAGTGTATGTTTAACTTTTTATCATGAATCCATGAAATAAAACTTCCATTCAACTCAACTGAATTTAACGAGTATTTATTGAAAACCTATGTAGAAGGCCCCTGGCTCTGTTCTGGGAGGGTTCAAAGCAGACAGATGTCACATAGATTGGAGGAGGGATATTTGCAAAGCCAGAACACATTCACAAGGCATATATGCAAGTTGGAATCTCAGGCAGAATGCAGGAATAAAGTATGAACGTTTAGAACATATGCAAGGAAAAGTAAAATTATCAGCAGAGTCTGGATATCGCCTCACGTGCTGGAATAATTGGGAATTTAGATTCAGAAGGTGATTTAAGGCTAGAATATAGAACCATGAATGACAAACTGAGAAGTTTGAGTTTAAGTGGATTTGTACTGATGAATATTTTTGAGGAAAGGAGTAGTACATTCAGAGTCATGTATTTTGGAAGATTATTGTGGCAGTCATACGTAGGAAGGACAGGGAAAATGAAGGCAATCAAGAAAAGGAGTCACAGGTATCATTCTACCAGTGATGAAATAATGAGGTGGGATGCCATTTGTAAAAATGAGACAGTTGTAGGTACAAAGATATTGAAGTCAGAGAATAATTGTTTATAGAAGGTTCATTTTGTCTTTCTCCCCCCTACAAGTATGAGTTAGGCAGACAAGGAAAACAGTGCTTCCATCAATAAAAACTAGGATATCCAAAACAATGATCATGTACAGTTAGAAATTATGAGTTTTGTTTTCTTTTAATGCGTGCACTTGTCTGAATGTGCAATAAGCAATGACCATCTGTATCAAGAAGAAAATCTCAAGCTAGAGATAAGTATGTCATGAGGCTCTCTGTATTGAGTTGCACAGTTACCAAGAAAGACACTAGGATTGGGAAAGAAGATCATGAACAAGGTCTTGGCAATTAGTGTAGTTCTGAGAATGGGGTCGAGGAAGAAAAAGAGCTAAGGTAACTGAAACTGCAAATTCAGTGAATTAGCGAGAAGTCTTAATCATTAGAATAGAAGAATGGTCCCCGATGACAGAAGACTCTACCTAAATTCCAAACAATGGAGATAGTCTGAGGAATAAAGGGAGATTCAAGGATTTGGTGATGGTAAAGTTTTGATGATAAATACTGAATACGTTTTAGTTGAAGGTTGGAGTTAGGAATGATAATCTCAGTATATGCTTTAGTTAGCTAGCACTTTTTTAGCTAAAGAAGTTTTATATTTGTTTTATATAAAAGACTGAACTTCAACTTGTTTTAGTGTCCAAAACACTGAACATATAGACAGATTTGATGATAATCTATACTACAAAAATAAATTTTTCATTTTTTCATTCATCATGCCAGTGGAATGCTGAAGGCCTTGTCCAGGGAGACCCCAAATCCCAAGCTTGATGCCAAAAATTGTATCATTTCCCATTCTCCTTCCTACAATTTTCCCTCACTGCAAAATTTCTTCTCTGTGGAGATGACCTGTCTGTTTCCTACCATCCTAATTCTGCCTAATTATAGTAATATTATAGTATGACAGGACATCATTTCCAGAACCCATACATAGATTGGCTTTCTAGGGTAATCTTCTTGTAAGGGTTTCCCTGTCTGCTGCAATTCTGCTCTAGGCTTGTTGCTTGAGAAGCTATTGGTGGCCTACTTTTGTATTTCAGCAGGTGAATTTCTTTAATATCTCTGTTGGTTCTAATTGTTGAAGATCATCATTTCCAATAGAATAAAGAAGGATATGATAGTTAAGTCCATTGTTATACATTTTCTAATTCTTAGAAATCTATTCTCTACATTCTACATGAGTCTTCTTCCCCAAAGAAGTTAAAATTTTGGTCATTTTCCTCCCTCTAGAAAGGGTATAATTAGCCTCAAGCAAGTCACTTAAGGTATTTGATTGTATGTATGACTGAATCACTTTGTTGTGCAGTAGAAATTATCACAACCTTGTAAATCAACTATACATCAATAAAACTTAAAAAAAAATCAAGGTACCAAAAAAAAGTATATGATTGTTACTTTTCCTCTGAAGGTTGATACGACTGTACGTGAAAATGGATGTGAGAGTGTTTCATGAAACTGTAAACCATTAACAGATTTTTAATTATTTGTGTTTTTAATTATAGGTAGGAAAAGAGGCACTTGAATAAACAACCACAGGATGTGACACCTGACTATAAAAAGATAAAATGCATAGTAATTATAAAAATATAAAAGTAAATATTTGTGGTACCACATAGTAAAGGAACGTTATACTAAGTATATAGTGATCCACGTTAACATAAGTGCTAGAGTACCTCAATCACACATGAATTGGTTAATTAGTATTTCTAGTAGTATGTACTATAATACTGTTTGTAATGCAAACATAGCATTTGCAGTATTGATCCAAATTCATTAATAAGATATTCCATTATATTCAGAATATCCTATAAAGCACCAAGGAAGAATAAAAAATATATTCAGAAATATTTTTAGCCAAAATACTTGAAATCTTCCAAAAGTATTGCACTGAAAATTTAAGCCTTGGTTTTTTGTAATAGTATATTTTTTAGGACACTGATTTTCCTGGCAATGCTGAGTAAACCAACCATGCAGCTCATTTGATGAAACTCACCATGCTCAAGCCCTTCTACTGCAAGAGAAGAACTAGTAGAACCCTCTTAAACACAGAGCAATTTTACAGTTTACATTTTATCAGTTTTCCTTTTTTAATATTTAAAATTTTTAAACTTTATTGAAATATAGTTTATTTACAATGTTGTGATAAATTTCTGCTGTATAACAAAATGATTAAGTTAACAAAGTGATTCAGTTATGTGTACACACATCTATTCTCTTTCAGATTCTTTTGCCACATAGATTAACACAGAATATTGTGTAGAGTTCTCTGTGCTATAGAGCAGATCCTAACTAGCCAATCATTCCATATACCTCAGTGTGCCTATGCCAGTCCCAAACCCCCAGTCCATCTCCCCCTCCACCCAACATGTCCCCTTTTGTTTTCAAAGTCTGTGAGTTTGTTTCTGTTCTGCAAATAAGTTCATTTTTATCCTCTTTTTACGGTCTTCATCCTAGCATTTCTATTGCTACAATTCCTAAAAGCTTCTACATCTCAAGTATTTGGCCCCTGGAGAACAGACAACTTAAAAACAATCAATGCATTTAAAAAAACACCATTTTAGGCTCCTTGTGAAAGGATGAACTGTACTGCAGCAAAAAAGCTACTTAATTCTTGCTTGAATCTTTACTTTTTTTTTTTTTTTGGCCATACTGGCTGCATTTGGAAGTTCCCTGGCCAGGGATCAAATGTGAACCACGGCTGTGACCTGCTGTACAGCTGTGGCAATGCCAGATCCTTTTAACCCACTGAGCTGGGCTGGGGATCAAACCCACTGCACCACAGGGGGAACTCTGAATCTATACATTGTTTAAATGATAGAGAAAAAATAGGACATAACTGGAGTTCTCCTTCACTGACTAAATAAATACATAATAAGTGATGCCTTCAGAGAACAGTCTGAACTTTTGTGACATAAGAAATTTGAGACATAAGAAAACAAATACTTATTTGTTCCTATAATTGTGTCTCCTGCAAAGTCATGTCCCAGTGGATGCTTGGTGAATAATAAGAAGTTATCTTTTAACAATTTTCTGCCCAACATTGTTCTCAAATGAGGAGTTTGAATGATTATCATGGAAAAGTTTAGCTAAAAGTTATTTCCAAAAGGGCTATTTAGAAAAGTTCTGTCAAGAGAGAATTATATCTTGTTTTTAACTTCTACCTTCTTTAACAGTGAGATGTGAAACACTTAAAAAAAACCATAATTTTAAGCTTGTAAATCATGTAGGAGGGCACAATCATTCTTTCCAAGGGAATAGATAAAATCTGCTTTGTGCCTAGAAAGGGGCATTTGGGTAAAGAATAACTCTGAGTAGGAAAGAATCAACTCAGAGGCTACAACTGAGGGGAAAAATGAAATAGGGCCTATACTTTCAGCTCATTATTTATTACTTTTGGATACAGAGAGGAATGCATAAGTTGTAAATCCTGAATACTTGATCAGATGAATTATGAACTGATTAATCTATACTTTTCAGATGATGAGATCATATAAATCCTACCACCTAACAGTCTACCAGATGAACATACGAAATCTAGTTTCATATAATAACCTCTACAAAGAGTAAATGTCAGCCATGCAGATTCCTTTCTACTGGAGAACATATCCTTTAAAATTGGGGCACATTTAATTTACTCAACTTTCCTCATTTGATTTATTTATTGTATTTTATTTTTAATGGTTTTTATTTTTTCCATTATAATTGGTTTACAATGTTTCATCAGTTTTCTACTGTACAGCAAAGTGACCCAGTCACACAAACACACATATATGCATATACATATACATTATTTTTCTCACATTATCCTCCATCTCGCTCCATCACAAGTGACTAAATATAGTTCCCAGTGCTATACAGCAGGATCTTATTGCTTATCCATTCTGAAGGCAATAGTTTGCATCTGTTAACCCCAGATTCCCAGTCTATCCCACTCTCTCCCCCTCTGCCTTTGCAACTACAAGTCTGTTCTCCAGGTCCATGAGTTTCTTTTCTGAGGAAAGGTTCATTTGTGGTGTATACTAGATTCCAGATATAAGTGAAATCATATGGTATTTGTCTTTCTCTTTCTGGCTTATTTCACTTAGTATGAGAGTCTCTAGTTCCGTCCATGTTGCTGCAAATGGCATTATTTTGTTCTTTTTTATGGCTGAGTAGTATTCCATTGTGTATAGATACCACATCTTAATTCATTCATCTGTTGATGGATGAAAGGGAACCTTCCTACATTGGTGGCAATGTAAATTAGTACAACCACTATGGAAAACAGTGTGGTGGTACCTAAGAGAAATACCGTATGACCCAGCAATCCCACTCTTGTGCATATATCTGGACAAAACTTCCCATGAAAAAGACACATGCACCTGTATGTTCACTGCAGCAGTGTTCGCAGTAACAAAGACATGGGAACAACCTAAATGTCCGTCCTCATTTGATTTAGGTCACATGTTTATAAGAGTCTATCTCCTCTTAATATTTCTTCAGTGAGCAATGTTTTGATAGTTGGTCGCCTGATTAGATGTCAAGTTCAACAAGGGTAGGAAATGTTTCTTGCTTTATTCTCCGTGCATCTCAAGCCCTTAGAAGTGTGCTTAGCAAAAAGTGGACACTTAATAAGTATTTGTTTAATGAATCATCTATTTCCTATTAAGAACAACAAGGATTTTTACTCTGGACTTGCTTTGAAGCTATGTGAGGGTTTCTTATAAACAACTGCAGGCCCATATGTGTCCAGGGTATAGGAAAGTTCTGAATGCTTACACTTTGCAAAGTGGAATAAGGACCATCATTGCTGACAGAATCTGAATATAAGACCATAGTGGCCCTTACTGTGCACTGGGCGCTAGGCTGAGGGCTTTTCAAATGTTATCTCAGAGCTCACAAAACTCTTAAAAGACAATGCTGTTATTAATAAATTATAATAATTATTCTGCATTCTTACTGGGGAAGGAAGACCCTGGATCAAAGTTGCACAGTTAGTAAGCTTAGCTGCCATTAAACAATACACCTGGCCCTACTCTGGCCCTACTCTGATATAATTTTTGCATGCAACATGTTTGCAAATCCTTTTCAAGTCTTTCAAACAAAAGGAATGTGCTTCACCCATTTTTTAAGGGACAAATATCATATTCCTTTCTTTAGGGAAAAAAGCAAAGAGAAAGAGAGAGAGAGAGAAGGAGAGGGAGAGAGAGAAAGGTGTCTTCAGCCATCCCTGGTTAAGCCTTCATAATACCCATGTAAGTCAGTGATTGCCTCACTTAGCGCGGCAGTTAACAACCACAAAAATGAAAACAGTCAATGCCCTCAACGACCCTTTCCTTTCATTCAAGTGAGGTTTTTGCCATAAACTGTCTGTCTTTTAAAAGTAATCTCTGAGGTGCAGGTGACACTGCGTCCCCTTGGATTATTTGTGTCCTGGAGTGTGGAGAAGCTGCTGACAACAACGCCATCATTACCTGCTCTAAATGGATTTCTAGAGAAGAGCATGGCTTCCAAATGAGGGAGAAAGTAGCTTCTTTTACAGTCCACCTATTTTCCCTAACAGATAATCCAAGTAACACAGAGAAACTTTTCTGCTCCTCCTAATCACTGAACAAAATAAATGCCGTTATATCTAGGAGGTGGTGCAGCTTTAAACATATGGATGGAACTTAGAATTGATGGTAACAGGGGGAGAGCTTGCTTACATGACTTACGGCGAAAAATGATTGAAATCACCTGAACAATGACAAATGCAGGGTCAGAGAAGAACAACATGAGATTTATTTCGGACAAGTACAAAGTAATGTATGCATGCGGCAAAAAGCCTTCAGATATTCAGTACATAGAGGGAAGCTGGCAAATTTGTGTTTTCAAGGGGGCTGAGAACAGTCATTGTTAATAGTCCCAGTTTAAAGAAACACGGAGCCACAGAGAATGCAGAATCTGTCCTGGGTTACTTGGAAAGCATGATCTGTAGCGGAAAGGAGTGATCAGACTCAGGTTTGCATCATACTGGTGACTAAAACATGCCATGTGGCTTGAGAAAAGGTGCCCAATCTCTTTCCACTCTGGTTCCTATAGTTTCAAAATAAGTGAAGGGAGAAGCATGTTCCGTACTTACCTTACAGAATTCATACTGATATAAAATAAGAACATGTATCCATTGACTTGGAAAGAGTTCCATTGTCAAAATAGTTTAAAATTAGGACACAGTGGAAACAAATACTATAATCCCATGTTACTGACACTCCCCCTCACACACACACACACACACACACAGAGACATGCACACTGCCCGTAATCATATATAAAAATGGCAATTTTCTATTTCTCCTTTGTATTTTTCCTTGTTCTCTAATTTATTTTTATGGAAACATCTTTTATTTCAATAATTCCCATCTTGGTTGGAGAGAGAAGAAGAGAGGACTAGAGTGAGAAACACAAGTGTGTAAAAAAATGAAATTTTTGATTGCTCTAAAAAAGAGAAAGATATGAAGAGATTCCAAGATCAGTTTTGTCAAAGCATGATGTTTTATATTAAAATCTTCTGAATGAGTAGAAAGAATAGAAGGAATTGCCCACAATGTGAAGAGAGCACATTTATTACATTTGGGGCAAATACTAACTAAATGAGTGTGTCCCGTGGCTTTAAGCCCTGGCTTTAGTATGAAAGGAATAAGAAAAAAACAACTTCAGATTCAGGGACCAAGAACTTCATGTGAGTGAACTCATGCAAGGCAGCCTAGGAAAAATGTCTAGCTCACTCTAGGGCAGAGGAAGAGTTGGAGCTTTTAAGCATTCATCTTGTATCTCCGCTCTGACACTTGGAATTTTCAAAAATGCAAAATAGTATTTTGGAGCAGGAAATATCAGCTGATAGTAAGCTGTTGTTATCTTCGACAATAATGTAACACATTTCTCCTCAGACCCAAGTGCACTCTGTCCTTGTATTTCCCTTCCTTTCAAAACACACCCTCACCCATCCCAGCCTGCTAGTCAGAGCTGAATCTCTCTGCGCAACTCTTGCTCTTTTAGGGGTGGGGCAGATTGGGGTGGGGGAAATTCTTTGGAAGCCAAAGAGAAATGTCCCATTTCCATTTTTCCTAAACCTCTGTGTCAACACTATAATCACTTTGTTAATACAACTTCGAGGTGTATGCCTCTCACTTGTCTGCAAAAAGCCAAGCAAACTTTCTCAGTTTTGCACAAAATTTAAATAATGGGAATCATTCTAAATGTTCAACACCCAAGTTAAAAGAAAAAAACAGAAGTTATACATTCTCTCTACTTAAAAAAGTAGCTATTTCCTGTGGTGCCTTTAAATTTTTATTATTGATCTTTATTTTCCAAGAAGCCAGGAAGGGAGGAGACCCAGAATCTGGAGGAAAAAGACACTGATTCTTGGCAGTAGCTGTTCAAGCATAAGTGAAGATATATCACCTTTAGAGACATTAATGTGAGTCAAAAGTCAATGGGAGTCTATTTGCCAAAACCATAATTAAAGGCAACCAAAACAAAATGATTCTACAACTTTTCTGGAAACCACTGATAGTGTAGTAAGATATATTGGTACCTATATCTCCTTACATACAAATTTTCTAACTAAGAAAGAGTAGCAGTCATGTCTGGCAAGAAAGAAAACAATGTGGAAAACAAAAGCTATCTGGATATTTCAGATCCAGGTGGTGTCACTGGGAGAAAATGCGTATGCATCAGGCACATACACAAACTCAGAAGTGTTAGGTGAAGGATTCGCATTGCTTCCCTGTTTCCCCCTTTTGAATAGCCTGTTTTTCATCTTCCTGAAAGAGACAAGCGGAGCGTAAGCCAAATAAAGAATTGTAATTATTGTCACTAGGTGATATTTTTTTATGGTTGCTTCATTAGAACAACTGAAAAAATAGAGAAGGGGATTTTTTATATATGTATGTAGTGTAGTGGAAAAGATGTTTTGCATGCTTACACTAGAATTCTCTAGAGAGAGCAAAAATTGTGCTTAAGAAAATACTTTGAGAAGCCACTTAAATTAGTAGATGAGACTTTTCCAGCAATTGGTTAGCAGGAGATGGGATGATAAAATGATAGCTAATTTCTCTGCATTATAAATGACCTAGGAGAGGTGAGAAGGGAAAAAGATGGCTAAGAAATATATCCAAAGACATTATTGTGTTTACTGAAGTAAAAATTGATATACAATGTTTTATTAGTTGTCTGGCATAATTATAATGATTCAATATTTTTGTATGTTGTGAAATTGTCACAGTAAGCTAAGCTCCATCACCCCTACATAGTTACAGAAATTTTTCCTTGTGATGAGAAATTTATTTATTTATTTAGTTAGTTAGTTATTTTTAATTGTTTTCCTTTTTATAGTGGCACCTACTGCAAATGGAAGTTCCCAGGCTAAGTGTTGAATCAGAGCTGAAGCTGCAGGCCTGTGCCACAGCCACAGAAACACCAGATCCAAGCCACTTCTGCAACTTATGCCACAGCTTGTGGCAATACCAGATTTAACCCACTGAGTAAGGCCAGAAATTGAACCCACTTCCTTATAGACCTTATGTGAGGTTCTTAACCCAATGAGGCACAATGAAAACTCCTGAAGAGAACTTTTAAAATTTAATATTTTAACAACGTTCAAATGTGCTGTACAGTATTAACTATTGCTATCATGCTGTACATTATATCCCCATGGCTTATTTATTTTACAGCTGGATGTTTGTACCTTTTGATTCCCTTTACCCATTTGCCCTACACCTCCACACCCCCAGCTGTAGCAACCAAGAATTTGCTTTCTGGATCTATGGGCTTATTTTCCCATAGTTTTATTGAGAAATAGTTGACATACATCATTGTATAAGTTTAAGGTGTGCAGCATGATGGGTCTGATTTACATATATTGTAAAATGAAGACCATAATAGGCTTAGTTAATATTCATCATCTCTTATGGAAACAATAAAAAGAAAAGAAAAAAATTGTCTTCATGATAAGAACTCTTAGGATCTACTCTCTTAAATTCACTATATATAGATCATGAAGCATTGTTAACAACATCAATAGCCATGATGTTGTACATTGCAACCCTAATACTTATTTATAGGTGGAATTTTGTACCTTTTGATGACCTTCCTTCAATTTCTTATCCACCTATCCTCCATCTCTGGTAACCACAAATCTTATCTCTTTCTGTGAGTCTGGTGGGTGTTTTTGTTTGTTTTCTTTTTTTTTTTCATGATTCCACATTTAAATGAGATAGTACAATATATATATTTTTTTCTGATTTATTTCACTTAGCATTAATACCTTCAAGGTCCATCAATGATGCTGCAAGAGGTAAGAGTTCCTTTTTTTTAAATAGGTGAGTGATATTAAGTTATGCATAATATATAACACATTTTCTTTATCCATTCATCTGTTGATGGACAGTTAGGTTGATTTCATATCTTGAGAATGAAAATAATGCAGCATTGAACATGGGAGTGCCTATGTCTTTTCGAGTTGGTGTTATTTTCCTCAGATAAATACTCAGAAGTGGAATTGCTGGCTCATATGGTAATTTTATAAAGACATGTTTGAGTGACTTTATCTATATGATTTCCAATTGTTTTTATTGCTACGATGTAACACTTCTACCATTTTACCTAAATTCTCAATGAAGCTGCCATATAGAAAAATCTTATACAGAGATTGTTGTTTTCTTGGCAACTTAGAAAAAACTGCATTCCATACTTTGGTCAGTGGTTGTAGAATAAAGGTGACATGTCTATAACATTGGGATGACCCATAAACTGAACTTAGGGAAATTGGTATAGATGGAGGTGAGAATACCGGCCCTGAAAGAATATGCAGAATTCTGGAGAAAGTGGATTTTCCCCAGAAAACTATATCTTATCTATGCATATGATTAGGAAGATAAACCCAGCTGACATCTGGGTAACACAGAATTCTCAGCTTTTGCAGAAAAAGCTTTTATCACAAAAGTTATTTATTCTTGATGTGCACATAAAAATACAGCCATTGGTACAAAATTGAAAGTGGCATGTCTCAGAATCAGGGAATTCTGTACTTGATCTTTGAGAATAGCACCCAAATGACTCATTTTACAGGTAAGGACCAAAGCTAGGCATTAGTTATTGGTTAAACCTAAGGCAGAATTGAACTATGTTGACTGTCTAATGCAGAGTGATGTCTAATCTATTGCGTTGCTTTGATTTCCAGTGACAGTGACTTTTTTAAAGTACTTATTACTCGTTTTTGCTCAGTTTTATGTGTTTGAGGATTTAGTATATATTAATTTGTAGTACTTGGACCCTGAGAACCTATAGATCTCACAGAAGTAAACAGAGCGGGAGATAAAGTTGAATTTGAATAGAGAGGTTGAGGGATGGGAAAAGACTAATTCCAGAATTAAGAAAATAATGCATGTGTCACCTAAACTCTCAAGGGCAAAAAATTGATCACCAAACAGAAACCTGCACTTGAATGTCTGAGAATAGCCCAAACTTTTCGAACTCTGCAGGGATAAGCATTTGAGATGAAACAATGAAAAATGGAAACGGACAAACTCTAATTCAAAAGTGAAGTGAGTGGCATGAGTTCCAGAATGTTTTACAAAATTTGACACCTCCTCATCACTCCTCCATTGTGGCTGTGGTAGAAAAATCATTTTTCTTAAACCTGTACAAAATTAAATTTTAAAACAGAAACAACAACAAAAGCAACTCCTTTTATGTCTTCCTAGCAAATCATGCCAGGACATCCAGGCCCAGAAAATTCAAATAGTATAGATTATCCCTTAATTGCACAGAAAAGTAGCTATACTCTGCTAAGCCAATAATTACAAGGTGTTAAGCATTTTACATGTGATATCATTTAGTTATTATGTCTCTTGAGGGATATTGATTTCTTTGCAAGGGCAGAAAGTCCACCCAAAGCCAAGTAATGACACCATGGCAAAGTAAGTCATGTGTCAGAATTGAACTCACTAGTCAGTTTCTCCATTTTCATATGTATCAGTTTCTTCAAAGATTACAAACCATACCAGGAGACAGAGGCATTTGCCAGAAAAAGCTTTTATGGCCCGATTTCCTCTCATGTCATCTGAATGAGGGAACATTCAAAGATTACAGGTGGCGATGACACGGAAAATGTAACTGGATTTTGACATACATTTAGGTGATCTCTCATGGCAGTGTTATGACTTTAGAAACTGGCAATAGTAATGGTTAGGAACTGGGAGGAACTTGGGAGGAATTGGGAGGAAGTTGTAAAATCATATCAGAACGAAGTCACTGAGAACACTTAGAATACTGTAAAACAAGGAGAAGAAGCTCTGCTTTGGAGATTTAATGCTGCATGTTCTTTAAATCAATAGTTTATATTTGAATACATTCGTTGAAGGCACCAAGCTTTGATTTTGGCTCCTTTTTCTCTCTTGAGAGTGTGTACAAAGCAAAGTCTGAGAGTAGAATTTGGCACTATTTGTTGCTAGTCTTAGGGAAACCAAGTCCAAAGCCAGAGACAAACATTTTTTCTGCTGTAAAATGTTGAAAGCCATAGAGGTTATCTCACTCTATTTGATAAGCAATGCCAATTCAACTGGCTCTCATCCACTTTTGCTTCAAATGAGAGGCTTCTCAATAGTGTATATGTGACTATTTAGTGTATATTTAAGAGAACACAATATTTAAATTGACTTTGAATACATTTTGAAAATCCATTACCAGCCTTGTACTTTTTACTTTAGAATATTAAAAAATCACTTTCGTGTCCTTTTCTTTCACAAGGAGTTTTTCCTAGCAATAGCTCATCTTCACAGTAGTAATGTAGCCCTGTTGAACAGAACCATGGCTGCATGTGGCAATCCTCTTTTCTGTAACGGGCAGTGCAAACATATCCTGAGATACACTGTCAAAACAGCATCTTTGGCATAGCTGTGTAGAACCTGACCACTGCACATAGTGTTTGACAGTCAGATAGGAACTTTGAAGGAAAAGAGGATCAGTACAGGGCATATCTAGGCATAGTGCAAAGTGAGTCTCCTTCATTCTCCCATCAAGTTCTTCCTTGCCTTCACACACATTAAAATTCCATTCGGATGTCAGCAGAATTCCCCCTCTGCTGAGACCCATTCTAGCCTCGACAAGCAAGGTAGCCTGATCGCCAAGTGAGATGATCCTGATCAATTTGCTCTATTTACCTGGATTTCTCTGGCACTTACACTGAATTATTGAGATGGGTCTTGGCCCACGACCAAGACTTAGATGGAATATGCCTTTTCCACCTGTGGGTTTGGCCTTTTCACCCAACCTTAAGGAAAGTTTAAGCGTTTACTGGGACAGCTTCCTGGGGGGTATTTCTCCTTGCGGTACTTTTTATATTATAACTACATATATAATTCTTTTCAGGTTTTCCTCACTAAGAAAAAAGAGCGTGTTAGCACTTTTAAAGTCTGTCTCTGCATTTTATTATATAAAGCAGCTTTCTTGCCGGAGTCAAAGGTTACTCCTTCTGCTGCATAACAAAACTTTTCAGCCTAATATTAAAAGCTGGCTTCATTTTACTTTGTAATATAAAGCTTCACTTTGGCATTAATATCATTCAAAAGGCAGCTGCCCACATAATAGGTTTCCTTTTACACAAAATGGGAAAACATACATTTATCAAACAGTTTTCAGTATGGAGGCTGAAGTTTTGATTGCATCAAAAAACCTTAGCCAATCAGGCTGTTACTTATGAAAGATGCCAGATCCATGCATCTGACAGGATACTGAATAGCCAATGAGTTTATTCTTACAAACATATTTATAGGACCCTTTATGATGTGCAGAGGAGGGCGGAAAGTTTTGTTTTGTTTTGTTTTGTTTGTTTATGTTTTCTAAGCCAGTGTGAAAGAGCTCATGCCAAAACTGAGAAATGTTTTGTAAAGAAAATAGCATACTTTCCTGGGTACTCTAACATGATGAATGGCAAAGGCAAAATTGAATTTGTCTCACTATTTGTGCCATGTACTTGCATCAATTTTATGTAGGTGATGACACTAGAAATGTAAGCTTTCAGTGTTCCTATTGCAGCTCCGAGTGTTAAGAACCCGGGAGGATGTGGTTCTATCCCTGACCTCATTCAGTGGGTTAAGGATCCATTGTTGTGGCTGCAGATGTGGCTTGGATATAGTGTTGCCATAACTGTGGCATAGGCCTGTAGCTGGCTCTGATTCAACCCCTAGCCACCAGGGAACTTCCATATGCTGCAGGTGTAGCCAGCCATTTAAAAAAAAAAAAAAAAAGGCAAGCGCTCTGATTGCTTTTGTGACTTAATCTAGTAAAATCTTTGTCACGTGTACATAGCTGAGCCTAGGTCCAGTCTGGACATGAACTATTCTAACAAGGCTGACATAAGTTTTAGCCATTGGAAGATAAATCTTTCCCATATATCACATGTCACCTTGAACAAACAACATTAGAATACAGTTCAGTTTGGTTTACAGATTTATTTAAAGCTTCCTTTTAGTATGTATACAAGTATTTTTCTTTTACTTTCACTATATATATTTCCAAAGCATACACTGCCGTCCTTTAGCTTATGGTTCTTGAGGGCATCATTTTCAAATAATTTATTAAAGTAGAAAAATAATATGGCGGCCAATCCATCTACATGGCTACTTGCAATTCCTTTTTCCTATTGCATTTGACATTTAATTGCAAATACTGAGATGAAATTGACCCAGAGAAGTCTTGCCAGACTAACCCATGAACAAAAGCCGTGGTCAATTCTATCTGTCACTATGATTGATAAGGAAACCAGTGCCTTAATTTCTTGTGTGATTTTCCTCTCATCCTGATGAACTTGCCAGTCACACTCAGGAGACAAGAAGGGGGAGAAATATATTTCAAAAGAAGGAGCTGCAGTAGGTGAAAGCTTTGCTGCTGCTGCTGCTTCTTCTACCTTCCTTTTTTTCTTATTTGTTCTTCCCTCATCCTCTTTCTCTTTGCCCCCTTTCTCTCTATCTATTCTAAGATATCCAACTCTTGGCAATCTTCAACCTATGGCAAACCACCCACGCATGTCACTTAAATGGCACAGATGGCTATGCCAGGCCGTGTATCTCAAGCTAGCATCACTTTCTGCTTCAATGTGGTTTTTATCACTTTTTAACCTTAGCCCCTCTGACATATAAACCTCATGATCCTCTTTCACAAAATGATGTTCTAGAACTGTCTTTTTCTAGATTTCTGTGTGCGATGGAAGCTAAAAGCATGACATGCATTTCCAGGGTGCCACATCACCCACCCTTGGCATTTTTCCCTCAAAGAGTAAGCATACACATGTACGTGCATGCAAACTGCCCTAAAGCAATCAGAACAGTACTGGAAATAGCTCACTTCTCAGAAATTCCTGAGAACTAGAGCTGTATCCTCCCCCACGGTCACAGCCTCAATGAGCTTCCAGCAGAAACAACAATAAAAAAAAAAAAAGTGGCTGGGTTGTAAGAGACAGCCTGATCTAATTGATCCCAGGCCCTCCGGGAGGGTGTTCCTCACTTAATTAAGAGCACAGCCACCTGCTTGTTGTACTGGCATCTAACATTTCACTTGAGCAGATCCGTGGCACATTAGGGCACCAGCTCTTACTGACGCATGGTACTGAAACCCAAGCCTGCCTATTAAGCTCTAAAGCTGGTTCTTAAACTATCATAATGCCGGCTGAATTACAACAGATTGGAATACTGAATAAAACAATGCTGACTGTCTGAAAGCAAATCAAATCTGAGAGGAACCACACTGCACTAATGGAATAAGAAGACAGCATGCTTGACAGAAATTATTTATACATTACTTTGCAAAGGTCCTGATCATTCACTTGGTTTACGTTCTCCAGCAACTTACTTCTCTCAGATGTTTAATCCAAAACAACTTTAACTGTTGTGTTTATTTTGGTGCAGTATTGGGACATTTTGCCCAAATAAAAATTCATATTTTATGAAAGAACAGCAGCTCTTTTAGTCTTGTCCCACATTTGGGTTAATTCACTAGAGGTAAAGCTGTTTATGGAAACAGGTAAAACTTGGCAGTTACAGATTTTTATAGACTCAAAACATAACCAATTTCTAGACGAATTTCAAGGATTTCTTGAATTTGAGTTTGTTTGGTTAGCAAACAAATGTCCCAGATGGACACCGTTATTATTTAAAGAAAATTAAGGATTCTAACTATTTACATTGTGAAGAAAATCAGAACCACTGATCATATGAAGTTAAAGGGCAACAGCAAATAGGCTTAAACCCAAACCTGCATTTATTTTACATAATTTAACTGTACTACATTTTTCTTTCTGCTCTTTATTATTATTTGCATTCGCTCTAGCAGTGCCAACAGTTAGTAATGCCAGTAGCTAATTGTATAGTAGACCTAAGATTAAAAAATGTGACATTCCTAGATATTAGAAAATGGAAAGCATTTTTGATCAAGTGTGTTAAGTTCCTAACCTTCAGGTTCTAAAATACATTCTCTTTTTGTAGTTGTTCATTACCTTTAAAAGTCCCAAGCCCTTTCACGTTAAAGGTGCTATGGATATGCAGAATGGTGTTTCATTTTTTATGTTTTGTTTAATCACCCCTATGTTGGTAAGAATAAGTAATATATATTCCTGTTTAAAAATTTTTAAAAATACTTTGTCATAGCTGTTCAACACAAGGAATGACACCTGTTAACATAATTTTAGGCAGGGTCTTTTTTTGCTTTTCATTATTTTTCATGAAAATTAATAAATTAATTTTTTACTGTATCACAAGTTTCAAAAAACACAGAAGTGCAAAGGTCTTCTTTGCTCTCCAACTCACTCACATAAATAACTTTGATCAACTTTTGTATCTAAGACTTTGTTGAATATATATGTGTTTTGCTGAATATATATGTATATGTGTTTTTTATGTATATATGTTTTATATATGTTTATACACATATATATAGTGTGTGTATCTGTTACTCATGTTTTTGTAAATTTTTAATATGAAAAAATTGAAATTCTAAACATTTTTCTCTAATAAGTAATTTTTTTCACAAAGCAAGTTTTTTTAGAGATCTTTCCATGCCAGTTCATAGAGATTTACTTATTTAAGTGCTGCTGAGTTTTTTTATAGGATAGATGAATCATAATTGATTTAAATATCCTTGTGAATTTGGAGATTTAGGCTGTTGTCAACATTCATTCTTTCTGTTGCAATCAAAATACTTGAAAGTACAAGTCTTTCACTTAGATACCTAGAAATAGGACAGCTGTGCCCAAAGGAAATGCATTTTATCTTGAAGAGAGATGTGGGTTCTTTGATGTGGGTGAAGCCATACATCAGTTCTTCACTGTTCTTCCTGCCTGATAAACTTTACTAGTTTTAGTCTGGTATACAGGATTGCTTTTGCATTCTACTAAACTTCCTGACTCCTTCTTCACTTTCTGTAATAAAACTACTAGTCTTTCTCTATCACTTAACCTTTACTTAGTTTTCCTTATTTTACTTTTTCACTTACAACCATCTGATCTATATTTGTCTGTTTAATTAATTAGTTATTGTCTGGACTCATCTGTTTTGCTTGGTTATATCTCTGGTACCCAGATCAGAGTCACTTAATGCTTAATATTTGTTGAATAATTGGAAAAAAATAAGTGAGCAAGTGAACTATAATTTCATCTATACAGACTGCTTATCTTTGTATTTGGTTTTCCATCTTGAAAGCCTAAAAAACATGGAAAATCAAAAAGTAAAAATTATACACTTTCTTTTAATCATGCGTAAAGGCTTCAGCAATGTTTTTTGTTGTTATTGTTAAAAGGATATATATGTACTAGAGAACATAGCCTTTGTCTCTGTAAGAACAAACATGTAATCATGATGAATCCCATGGAATGAGAAAGGATTAGCTAAATTTTGTGATCACCTGAAGTGTAATCCATTAAAAGCACTGGATAATTTAATACAAGGCAATTGTCTACATTGTATATCACGACAGAGTGAAATAATCTACTAGGACCTCCTATAGTACACTTGGTGATAGAACACCGGGAATCGATATTGACTAGTGCTAATGTTGTGACATCAGGATTTACTTCCTGGTATTTTCCAGAAGCTCCACCCTGAGAAACTCACTTCCATTTACCACCAAGCCTTTCCTTTTGTCTTTTCTTTTGTGTTACTGAGTCTCAAATAGGATGGTTATGCAGACAAATTTACATGCCATTTATAACCAAATAGAGAATAAGAACTTAGAACACTATTGTCAGCCTGCCTTCACTCTTTTAAGTTTATCTATTTAGCTCTCCAGAATGGAAGGTTTAGACAACTTAATTCTCAAGAGGTAATATTCCTTTTTTTTTTAAATCAAGTTTAATACTTTAACTCCCTAAATATAATTTTGTGAACTAAACAACTAATCATTCCAAAGATGCTTCAGACAAAAATATTGCATCAGTTTCAGCATATTAAGGATCAAAAGACATAAAATTATACAGTAAAACTAGCTTAAGAAAAACCAGAAGTACTCCTGGGTTGATTCCTGAGGTAAAATTTATCTAATAAATAGGTAAAACAATTTAAATTTTCAAAAAACTAAGTAAAATATTAGCATTATTATTATATATGTACTCATTCATATACTCAGCATCTAAAAGAAGCCATTTAAAGATGAATGAGAACTAGGGTTAAAGCAACTGCAAGAGTTTAAATGTTTTGGGCTCTCCTTTTACAGTCTCTAATACATTGTGGCTTTCATAGTCACCGCTGTAAGAAATTATAAATGGCAAAATTTAGGCAGTTACTAGTATGGCAAGAGACATTAGAGTTATGTAAAGCTTCAATTTCTACAGTTAGAAAACCTTCTAAAATTGAATGAGTAATAAATCATCATACCTTAGAATACAGAAAAAAAGCTGTGTATTCCAAATGCTGAGGTTGTCACTAGCTAGTAGGGTAGAAAACGTTTGTGCCAACTTCATGCATATTAAACACATACATGCCATGTGGCAAAAAAAAAAAAGAAAAAAAAGAAATAAAATTGGTTGGAATGTAAAAGTAACTTTTTTAAAGGCTTCTCATGAATGTCTGCACTTCCTTTTAATCTCTTTGGCATTTTATAGTTGGCACTTTTCTTTGGGCTTAAAAAAAATCAAATGCTTTCCTCTGAATAAGAATGAATCACCAACTTATCTTCATGTTTACCAGAGCAGCTCATAGGTTGGTAGGGTTTTTCTTGATGGCAGTTGCTTCAAAGTATTTTGCCTCTTATGAAAGTCATTACAGTATAAGGTGTGAATTTTTTTGCTAAGTTTATGGTCAAAGATGTTAATTAGCTGCTCAGTGCACTTAATGACCTTTTATACATTTTGTGATGCCTTGGTTTTGTGTTGTTGATTTAAGGACAAAAGGAAATTTTATGTTTCCAGTCAGGAGAAAAAGTAAAGAGATTCAAGTCAAGAAAACTATTCTTAAACTCTTTGGAACTGAGCCATTTTTCTGGATTCAAAAGCCCAGGCTGTTTTGGAGATTATCTTTAAGTTGGATCATGAGACAAAATTTTGTCATTTCAAGGATCATACTAGTGTAGGAACTTGTAAATTTTAATTTCACACTTCTTGGACATCATAAAAAGTACTAATAATTGTATGAACATACTTTATGTTATTCACTTACTCAAATTAACCTATTAATCTACTCGCATATTCAGCAGATATTTACTGAGTGCCTACTAAGTGTTCAGCCTGTGTCAAGTACCTGGGAGTGTAACGGTCAACAATAACAGACAAAATTTCTTCTCCATGCCTTAAGGTGTCTTAGGATCATAAATATAATCATTTTGAAACAGAGGGGCAATCATTCCACAAGAGGGATTTCTTCTTGGAGTTCCTGCTGTGGCACAGTGGATTAAAAATCTGACTATGATGGCTTGGGTCGCTGCAGAGGCACAGATTTGATCCCCAGCCTAGTGTAGTGGGTTAAAGGATCTAGCATTGCTGCAGCTGCCCTGTAGTTTGCACCTTCAATTTGATTCCCCCCTAGACTGGGAACTTCCATATGCCATGGGTGGGGCCATTGAAAAAAAAAAAAGCTGTCTTCTTATCTGCCAGTACTGGAGAAGGGTAGGAAAGTTTGTGTTTGTTAGACTTCATCTAGATAGATGAGTGAATTCTGTTGTTTTTATGTTTATAGTGTATTTCTAATCACAGATACATACAGAAGATCAGGGTAAATCCTGTGATGGTTTTCAGTTTAAGACTGACAAGTTTGTGCCAGACATGCAGTGGCTGAGACTTGCGGGTCTTCCCACCAGAACTTCAGTTTGGTTGCTAGAAAGCTCTGGGTACAGGACTTACTGTTAATTCAAAATGGGAAAGAATCAGAAAAATATGGAAAAAATTTCATGGTGTACTCATGGTCGTATTGACAAGCAAGTAGCCATCAGATGTAATAATGTAGTTCTTTTAACTGTAAGAGACTGAGAATGTTTGTATGATAATAGGAAGAGGGATTTAATGAAAATAAAATTCTCACTCAAACAAGGTAGAAATAGAAATACTGTCTTTTAATTAAAAACAAAGATTTGTATATTTTGCATAATAAATAAGTAATAAAGTTATTTTATGATAGGTAAAGTAATCTGCGATGAAATACAGGCAATCCATCTCTATTTCTTTTTGTGTTCATGATTAAAGTTTAAATCAGTTGAGGATCAAAGAATCCAAATTAATCTCTGAATACACTGTATTCATCTGAGGTTGTAGTTT
Organism: Catagonus wagneri; assembly: GCA_004024745.2. Taxonomy (NCBI): domain Eukaryota; kingdom Metazoa; phylum Chordata; class Mammalia; order Artiodactyla; family Tayassuidae; genus Catagonus; species Catagonus wagneri. The sequence continues at coordinate 6,780,451 of PVHT020000165.1, read as the reverse complement.
TCTGTTTTGAGGAAGATAGAAGTAGTCTCTCACAGAAGGGGGGAGAAAAAGCAGGGTTTATATAAAGGTTGAAGAGGCATCATTTAATTCTTACTGTACTTGGCATTCCCAGGAATGATTATGTGCTTCTTATGAATGTGACATTGAAAGTCTGTACTTTTTATAGTACACAGTGGGACAAAATGTAAGCTGTAAAATGTTGCTCTAAAAATGTGTTTAAAAACAGTGTTCTGACACTTTATTGCACAATGAGCTCTTACATTAAGCATTTATGGCAGCCACAAATTCACAGCATGGTTTTGATGCAGTAATAAAAAGCATCAAAATGGGTCCAACTGACATTTTACAGCCAGAACAAAGGGTTGAAAGTTTGAACTTATCTATAGCTACTACATGTTACATATTAGCTACATTATCTTTAACAAGATTACATGTTACCCATCTCAAGGATATTTCTAACAGCAAATTATTAGTTAATTCATTATTTCAACCACATCGGAGAACAAAGAACATGACTTTGTATGGTCAAACAAATTAGTAGAGACTCCAGTGTTTATTTTTGACCACTGAGTACATACACAGTTCATCTGAAATCCATGCTTGCTCAATCTCATTTATACTCCTCTGAAGTTCTAGCCAGTGCCCAGTCGTTTTGTTCCCATTAAGGATACTGAGTCAAAAATTCTCTCAGGTATCCTCTACATTTTCTGACTGGATTTTGGCAAAATATTGAGAATGCCTTTGATGCTCTCTCAACCAGCCAACACAATCACAAACATGTATTTGGGTCCAATCTTCCAACTACTCAAATTCCCCCACCAGCACCACCACAACTGTGGCTCTTTATCAATACCAGATCAGGATGTTGGCCAAGTGATTATTACACCTAGAGCTCATCCAAAATAAATGACAGCCTCCAAGTTGCTTGTTAGAAACCTTAAGGGTATTTAAAAACAGGTGTTCTATATAATACTTGCAGTTCTCGTACAAGAGTTTTCTAGGTGTGGTTAATTTTTAAAAGATGCATAGTTAAGTAGGTAGTTAGCTAGACAGCATTTTCAGTGGAAGTGATCAATCTGAGGCTTTAGTTAGTTCATGGATTTGTCTGTGGAGAAAGAATTAGAATTATTTTCCCAAGCCAATATTTTGTGAAATTGCCACTGCCAAAAGACTCATGATTTGGACATAACATAGTCCAGTTTCTCAGATTTACAACAGAAGCCAAGGGCTGGTAGTATCTGCTTGAATGCCGTATTCATCAATTTTAATGTTGGACAGATATTTTGGGATTGAGTTATATAAAAATATTTACCAGTCCCTCTATTCTCAATATTCTGGATAAATTAAGTATATGCCATCAGTGATCAAACAATTTAGATTATTAAAAATTTAATGGATTGAGAGTTCTTGTGGCTTAATGGGTTAAGAACCTGAAATAGCAGCTGTGAGAGTGTAGGTTCCATCCCTGGCCTTGCTCAGTGGGTTACAGATCCAGCATTGCTGCAACTGCGGCAGGTCCCAGATGTGTGTCAGATCCAGGGTTGCAGTGGCTGGGGCATAGGCCACAGCTGCAATTCCGATTGAGTCTCTAGCCTGGGAACTTTTCATGTGCCGCAGGTGCAGCCTTAAAAAAAAAGAAAAGAAAAAAAAAGGATTGAAGACCATAATATAAATCCACAAATATTTTATCATATTTTTAGAATATTTTAACACACGCTGCTTGATTTAAATCTATGTTCTCTGGTAGAACATTTAGCTATGAAAAACATACATCTAGAGTCAAAAATTGTTAATTCTTTAAAACGTCTTACAGTAACGTCATAATGTCAGTATAGTTAAAGACCTTCATTTAAAAACCTGGGATTCTACTAATGTTCTTTTTATTTCTTATTGACACTACTTTGGATTCCTTAAATCAAATGGTCCATAATGCTGACTTGCGCAAAGAAAGTTGGTACCATCCTTAAAAATACTGTGTGTATAGTTGACAGCCTATAATATGCTACTCTCTTTCTGGTGCAAAGATATCTCATTGGATTCCATTATATGTATGTTATGTTTATATCACACACACACACACACATATATATATTTATGTATAAAATACTATTAATTCCGTAATCTCATAAAGGCAAGACCAGCTCCTTAGTTTCATGTACAAATATGAGAAGCGTTGCATTGAAAAACACATTTGGATATTTTTATTACTTTGTCAAATTGAACAAAAGCTGTCATGATAAGAAGTGATAACTACTACTCCATTGTTTTTTGTGTCTTTTTAGGGCTGTACTCATGGCATATGGAGGTTCCGGGCTAGGGGTACAATCTAAGCTGTAGCTGCCGTCCTATACCACAGCAATAGGGGATCCCAGCTGAGTCGGAGACCTACACCACAGCTCACTGAAATGCTGGATCCTTAATCCACTGAGCAAGGCCAGGGATCAAACCCACATCCTCATGGATGCTAGTCAGGTTCGTTAACCGCTAGGCCAAGATGGGAACTCCTCTACTCCATTTCTATTGTTAAGAGCTTTTACTAATTGCAAATGCTATTAATGTTATTAGAACATATTCAAACAATATAGCAATGTATCACACACATTATAAATGTCTGCCGTGACCCACGCCAACCCCTCTCTCACACCTAAGAGTTCTCCCCACACTTTTTCTTATACCTATTTAAACATGTGCTAAAGTGGAAGGATGGGCAGAGGTTTATGAAAGCAATCTTAAACTGGACCAACAAGGAAGCTAGGCAGGTTGGTTAGTTGTTTTAAACAGGAATCTCGTAGAAGATGAGGTACAGAAACGTCTACTGAGAATTCTTAGTATAGTTCTCAAATTACATTCAAAAAGCTATCAAAATATACTTCGCTTAGTATGAAAACAAAATAATGCCATTTGCAGCAACATGGATGGAACTAGAGATTCTCATACTAAGTGAAGTAAGTCAGAAAGAGAAAGACAAATACCATATGATTTCACTTACATTTGAAATCTAATGTATGGCACAAATGAAACTTTCCACAGAAAAGAAAATCATGGACCTGGAGAACAGACTTGTGGTTGCCAAGGGGGAGGGGGATGGAGTGGGAGGGACTGTGAATTTGGGGTTAATAGATACAAACTATTGCCTTTGGAATAGTTAGATAAGCAATGGGATCCTGCTGTATAGCACTGGGATCTATGGTCACTTGTGATGGAGCATGATAATGTGAGAGAAAAGAATGTGTACATGCATGTGCAACTGGGTCACCTTGCTGCGCAGTGGAAAATTGACAGAACACTGTAAATCAGCTATAATGGAAAAAGTAAAAATCATCATAAAAAAATAAAGGTGAAAAAACGAAGACCGAAAAAGCTATCAAAATATTTATTCTGGCAACACAAGAAGTGTCTCATTCCATTAATGCTTTAAAAAGTTAGTTAGCATACGGACGGAGATGGACAGGGTATCAGGGTGGGTGTATATAGGGCTAGGAAAGATAGAAGGGAAGAGAAGCATTTAAAGATACTATCTGTTTTCATGTAGATTTAAACTCGTAGTGATTTTTTAAAAATAAAAATAATTTACAGATAAATAAAAATAATGTTTGAGTCACTGAAATGTTAAATCAACTAATTCAAGCCTCTAAATCTGGGTGTTTATTTAGAAATCCTTGCAAATGATTTGGTGATGGTAATGATTATAATAGAAAATAAATTAAACATCAAGGTTAATGTCTAATTGAGGAAGTTAATATATTAATATTGAAAATGTTGATACTAAATATTGATCATAAATTTAAAATTAAATTCAGTAATTTAATTTCAGTAATTATTTTTCAAATTGTAAAGTTATTTTTGTTTAAGAAAAAAGAAAATTAGTATGTGACCAGGTACACAAAAAAAGGAGACAGTGGAAGTTAGTAAAGAGTTGCATCCTGTGCTGCCTTTTAGAAGATTCCTCCCTATGTTTCAAAATAATAATCTCTTATATTACCATAGACCTAAGGTTCTTACCTTAGGATCTCTGGAAACTTCGGCAATTAATTGGAGGTCCACAAATCCCCTGAAATTGTATGCAAAATTCTATGTTGCTTGTGGTGGTGATTTTTATCGTGTGCATTCTTCTCACATAAATAATTTGTGGTTTTCATCAAAAGCACAAAGCAATTCGTGGCCCCCGTGGTTAATGCTGAATATAGACCTCAGAGTGTACGAGACACTCTCACAGTTATTAACTAGTTTGATTTTTACAATCTAGGAGCAGACCTGGCACTAAGCCCAAGATACTTATGTTTCTGTGTCTCTGTGGTCCAGAGAAAAATGGCCTAATAAAACTATTCTCACTAAACTATAGTTATTAAATATATAGGCCTCTCCTGTAGTGTTTGCATTTGACACTGAAAGAAAAAGATATGAAGATGCCTTATAGATATTTGCATGAGGACAGAAACTCTTTGTGGGGCAGGGGATGGGAGCCTTCCCAGTTTTTCTTACATATTGCCCATTAGCTAAATCCACCACCAATGAGTGAAAAAAATAAGTATCTCATAAGTATTAAATGTTTCCCTTTAGTGGGGTCACTTGAAGGAGAAAAGGTTTCCTTTAGATAGCAGAAACTGCATGTATTTATTTGAACCTCAACATTTGAATGTCAAGGTATTTGAGACAGGGGAATTATTGCTCTGAAACACTAATTCATCTACTTTTCTTCAAAGTAGTTATACAATCACACATGGGGGAGAACAACTCACCTCAAAAAATTTATTCAGGGAATTTCACCTTTATAAGCATCCCTTCTTTCCTAGAAGAGTAACTTGATTAACTTTCCTATCCTGAGATATATAGATATCCCATCATCAAAATTAAGTCAAGCTAAAACAGAAGAAATTGAAGCTAAAATACTCTAAAATGTCTAAATTTTAGCAGTTCAGAATGTTGACCCTCTGCCTTTCCATTGCTAGTACCCTGGTTTAAGTACTTTCTCTTTACAGTGCCACTTATTAAAAGTTTTAATCCTTATGAATCTCCTTAAGATCATGAAATATCTACCAAGTCATTGTGATAAGTATGCACTTTATGTTTGCATTTATTGTTATACCATTATTACTATTAAAGTTTCTTTGGAATAGAAAAAGTTCCTTATATTTTGCATTGTGATTAAGAACACGTACCCTCGAGCCGGACAGCCTAATTTGATTTACAGGTATGCCATTTCTTATACTGTAATTTTGAGCAAGTTTTTTAACATTTTTTGAGGCTCAGTTTTCACCTCTATAAAATGGGGATAATGGTATGAGATGAGATGGTTGTGATTATTAAATGAGTTAATATAGGTGAAAGCTCAGCCCAGTGAATGATCTAACCTATGTGCAAACATACTTCATTTTATTGCTCTTTACTTCATTGTGCTTTGCAGATATTATTTTTTTTAACAGTTTGAAGTTTTATGGCTACCCTGAGTCAAGCAATTCTATCAAAACACCATTTTTCTAATAGCACTTGCTTATTTCATGTCTCTGCATTGCATTTTGGTAATTTTCACAATATTTCAAACTTTTTCATTATTATTGCATTTGTTATAAGTATACAACTTTAACAGATTAGAAGTTGCTTTTGTGGATGAGCAAAAAAGTGGTTTCTTGAGATGGAATCTACTGGTGAAGTTGCTGGAAAAGACTGTTGAAATGACAACAGTTTTTAGAACACTACATAAATTTAGTTAATAAGGTAGCAGCAGGGTTTAAGAGGATTAACTTAAATTAAAAAAAAAAAATCTGTGGGTAAAAGTCCATCAGATAGCTTCACATGCTTCAGAGAGATTGTTCATGAAAGAAAGAGTCAAACAATGTGACAAATGTTATTCTTGTATTATTTCAAGAAATTGTCACAGCCATCCAAATCTTCAGCAGCCACAACCCTGATTTATCAGCACCCACCAACATCAAGGCAAGACATCCCTCCCGTAAAAATATTACAACTCACTGAAGGTTCACATGATGGTTAGCACTTTTTAGTGATAAATTATTTATTTAAAGTAGGTTCATTATTTTTAGATGTAATGTTATTACAGACTTAATAGACTATAATATAGTGTAATGTAACTTTTTTGTTATTTGTTTTGTTTTGCTTTGTTTTGTTTTGTTGCTTTTTAGGGCCACACCTGAGGCATATGGAAGTTCCTGCACTAGGGGTTAAATTGGAGCTATGGCTGCTGGCCTATGCCATAACCACAGAAACATGGAACCAAGCTGCAAATGCAACCTACACCACAGCTCATGGTAACACCAGATTCTTAACCCAATGAACGAGGCCAGGGATCAAATCTGCAACCTCATGGATCCTAGTTGGGTTCATTAACAGCTGAGCCATGAAGGGAGCTCCAAGTATAATGTAACTTTCATACACACTGGAAAACCCCCCAAATTTGTATGACTCACCTTGTTGCAATATTTGCTCTATTGCAGTAGACTGAAACTGAACAGCAATATTTATATGTCTCTATGTATTAGCTATTATTATTATCATATTATACATGGTAGACACTTAATGAAGTATTTGTAGACTGATGGATTTCGATTTATTCATATAATCATTCCTAAACAAAAGAAGACCTTGTGTTTATTATTAATTCTTGTGATTTGTAGACTGATGGATCTCAAATTCTTTATACAATCATTCCTAAACAAAAGAAAACTTTGAGCTTATTCATTTTGTTTGTCCTTTTTTTTTTCAGGGCTTCACCTGCAGCATATGCAGTTTCCCAGGTTAGGGATTGAATCAGCGCTGTAGTAGACTGCCTATACCACAGCCACAGCAACAGGATCTGAGACACATCTGCAACCTACCCCAAAGCTCAAGGGAATGCTGGATCCTTAACCCACTGAGCGAGGCCTAAATTTTATCTTTGCTGAATTTCTTTTTTGCTTTTTGTGTTTCATCAATCTCCTCCAAGAGCTGCTTTAGCTACATCCTACAGCTTTGATATGTTTTTATTGCAATATCTGTCAGTTCAGGTTTTTGTAGGCTATCCTTTGTGATTTCTTCTTTGGCCCATTGCTTATTTCAAAGTATGTTGCTTAATTTCCAGATCAGTCCTAAATATTTTATATAACTTCTTATTATGTGTTTCAAATTTAATGTTATTATTTTTGGCAAATTTATGTATGGTCCTTGATAATTTGTTAACACTTTTTTTTTTTGCACGCACCAGCATATAGTCTATCTTGGTAAATGTTCTGTGTGAAATTGAGAAGGATATGTATTCTATCAATGATAAGCAGAGTCTTGATGGGTTGATAATGTTCTTGACATATCTGTATTCTTACTGATATTTTGGCTTCTGATTCTATCAATTCCCAAGAAACTGGTGTTAAATTCTGAAACTCTGAGAAGATTTTTTGATTTTGCTCTGCAATTACTTTAATTTTGGCTTACTTTGATTTTTGTTTTGGGATAATGTGGTATTAAGTACACATACTTAAGATTGTTTGACGTTCTGTCTTCTTGATGATTCGACAGTTAATTTGAAATGTTCCCCTTTCTCTCTGGTAATACTCTCCATCCTGTAATGTAGCCACACCAGATTTACATTGTTTTTTGCGTCACATAGCTTTTCCTTCTAGTTTCAGTGTATCTTCATTTTTATGTTTAAATTGTATAGCCTCTAAAAAAATGCAATTAAGTCTTCTTTTCTTGCTGTATTTTATTGAATAGAATAGATGGAGTATTTGATCATTTTCCCTCATTTATTTCCTCATTTTTTTTAGTCATGAATAGCTAAATTATTTTTATTGGATTCTCTAGAGATTAGAATGCACTTCTTTATCTCAATCAAACTTCAAAAAAACCCATGATTTTTCTAATAATAATAATCTCACAATAGTATATGTTTATTTACCATCCTCCTGACTTCCACTCTCGTTTTCATGCTATTTACCTTAATGTTTCCTGTAAATACATATCACGTTATTTACACTAAGTTGTCAGTAGTCTTTAGCAAGGTTTAAAATATATATCATCTATCTATAACTTAACATTTATATCTATATATAGATCTATATCAAGTTCCTTTATATTTATTGACACATTTACTTCTGATGTTCTTCATTCCTTTCTGCAAAATTGCTTTCCGATCTGACATAATATTCATTCAGCCTAAAGAAAATTTTGAAATAATTTCATGTAGAGCAGTTCTGTTGGAAACAAATTCTCACAGATTTTGTCACTGAAAATACCTTATTTTACCTTCACTTTTGACATATATTTTTGCTAGTTGTGGAATATATGACATTTTGTTTTCATTTACTTCACTCTTCAGAGATGTCATTCTGTTGTTTCTGATGAGAAGTTATCTGTCATTCCCATTATTTTTCCTTCTACATAATATGTTTTCTTCCTCTGCCTGATTTTAAGATTTTCTTTTTATCTTTCATTTTTTGGTAGCTTGATTATGATGTCTCTTGATTTTTTAAAAATGTATCCTGTTTTTACTTTACCGAACTTCTTTTTCTATGAGATAATTTATTTCATAAATGTTGAAGGAATTATCCAAATATTCTTCTATTTTCTCCCTCTTATTCCTCTTTGAAATCAATTACACATATGCTTAATCATTTGATATTATCTTCAGATCTTGTATACTATTTCATTTCATTGTTCATCTTTTAGTTCATATTGATCTATCTTCACATTTACTGACACCATCCAATCCTATTTCTGCTTAATGATTAACCCACCAAATCATTGTTTTAATGTTTGTCACTTTAAAAAAATTTTCTAGCCTTACCATTTAGTTCTTATATATGGTTTCCATATCTCCACTGGAATTCCCCATCTGCTTATGAATATTTTAAACCTTTTTCAGTATACCTTTTACCATATTTATCATAGTAACTTCTAAGGCACGCTTTAAAAATTCTAACATCCGACTATATCTTGTCTGATTCTTTGACTCTTTTCTCTCTTGGTAATGGATTATATTTCCTTGCTAATTTGTATGTCTCATAAGTTTTGGTTGAATGCCCAACATAAATAGATATTGAAGTAAACAATATTTACAGCTAGAAATGATCATGTCTCTTCCATCTGGCCATTCTAATGTGGGTTGTCACTTACCTAGTTCAAGTATAGTCTGTATTTGCAATGAGTCTGGATTTTTTGATGCTTTATTTAGATTCACTTCACCACAAGCTTAATATGATTTGACATGGAATCTGAATTCTAGAGTGTTTCCCTATTCTTTCTTGCCTCTCCTTCCTGTTGATGGCTCCTGCCTAGTAAATGTGAAAGGCCTTAACTGCCTTTAGGACATCTCACAGACTTCTTGCTTCCTTCCTTGACCCCAGATAATAATAATCTCTATGAGCCTCTGCCTCAGGAGAAGCTCTTTTGGTTTCCTGCCCCACCTCCAGCTATACAGCCATGGATAGCTACAGCTCAAACTCAGTTGCTGAGTTTTTGAATGTCCATAAGATTTTGCTCATTTCTGAGTCAATACTCATGGATTTCAGTGGGCTCTGTGTGTCTTCTTCATAGATGGCTGAACAGGTGGAGGTGCAATCTAATTTCTTCTGCCCCTCCCAGGGTGGTAGCCAACAACTTCCAGGTACTAGTGCAATGACTAAATTAAATATAGGGTTTCTCTAAGTTACTAGGAGGGAGCCACTTGAACCTTTGCCTCAGAAAGTTTGTTTCTCTTTCCTATACTGCCGTCAATCTTTCTCATAAACAGTTGGTGGAGGGCTGTGAAAAAGAGTGTGGGTGCAAACTTCCATCTTTTCAGGAGTTCTCTGGGACTGTAAATTGCTATGCCAGATTACCGTACATTTAAACTTTAAATCTTTGATAAATTTAGTAGTTTTCCACCTCTTTCTAGTTTTATTTCCAAGCAGAAAAGCAGCAATGACTTAATTCTGTCTTAGGAAGAATTTAGCATTTCAATTTATTTTATTTTGTTAATTTTTTGTGACTTCTGCTTTTTTAATAGGGTCTAATAAATTGGGATTTTATATATTATTTAGTTTGCCCTATTGTTTGGGAGGGAACAATATTCCCTTGTGATTTTTGTATCCTACATGAAAAAACAGACCTGGTATAGAATATATACAACTATACTTTAGCTACCAGTTTCATGCAGTATGTCTATAACAGATACTTGGGCATAGCAAACATATATTTAGTATAATATTCCAACAAGCTGTTACTTTATACCACACAAAATTTTAAACATTTTAAAATATATTAGCTCATGTATGCTTCATAACAACCAATGAAATCCTAATATTACCCTCATTTTAATTGAAGGAAATTGAGCTTCTAGAAGTTTGATTAAATTCCCCAATATGTAAAGAACTCAAATGATTCAATATGTAAAGAACTCAGATGATTCAATAAGAAAAGGCAAGAAATGAAATAGAAAAGCAGGGAGGAAAAAGAGGGATAATACACACAGAAAAGGAAGAAAAGTAGCCCAGAGACATTTTAAAATGTGTCTAACTACATTAATCGTATTATATTAAAACCATCATTTCTTCCAGTTGAGCATAAATCAAAATGTCAGGTAATGTCAAGTGTTGTGAAAGACATGGGACAATGAGCTCTTATCCAACAATGCTGGATATATCTACTGGTACAACCACTTTGGAAATTCATATCCTATCATCAGTTAAGCATTTGCATATCCTCAATCGCACTACTATTTGTTATGTACTTTTAAGACACTCTTGCATAAACACACCAGAGACTTTCACATGAAGACATTGGCAGAATCAGGCTTTATACCTAGGTATTCTATTTTGTGAAGACTTGCTCATGGTTATTGCCCTCTGCCAAAAGAAATCAGAAGTTTGGTGGTACTGAGACAAGTAAGATCCTTGCCATACAGAAGACCTCCAATTAAGTCTCTGGGAAGCCTTAGATAGAACAGAAATGTAGAGAACAGATGGTATGTTCAAAGAGAGTGAGGCAACCAAGTAGACACCAATCCCCAGCCTTGAGTCATTCTCCAGTTGTGTAAAGATGTTTGGATTCCTACAGTAGCAGAGCACTCTTATTAGGAAATAAATACTTCTAATGAGCTCTAATGTATTTATTTAAGATTATTACTAAAGCAAAATAGCCTCTTCTTTTGTAGCAAGTGTTGCTTTTTGATGCTAATAAAGTTCTCCTTACTTAGAGACAGATGCTGCATCAGGGATTAGAGGATAGTAATCAGTTTGTTTTTACCTAACTGAAATACACAGCCAATACAGTTTAATTAATTTCAACACAGAAATTCTTCCTGTTTGTACTTGTAAACAGCATTCTCAACATCTATAGTTACTAGATCATCTAGCTTTTCAAAAAGTTTCCATGTTAGGGATACATGTCACCGTACTGGTCACCAAGCTCCACTAAAACAGAAGCTCCTTTTTTAGGGCCCTCACTCTATGTATCTCTTTTATCTGGCCATTGATTCATATCCTTTAATTTTATTTTTATAATACATTGGTAGTATAGTGAGTAAAAATTAAATAAATAAATAGATCATCACATAGGAAACACTCTCTTGTAACCAAACTCAATATATTTGAATATTCAAACCATTCCAGCCAATGTACCATTCAAAATATTACTTTACAGCAATTTGTTTGCAACTAATAAGGCTATTAATGGGTTCTAGAAATCATGTCTTGGCAAAATATTGGCAAGTTTTGTCAGAGGAATGCCTAGCAAAATGTTTTCCAATAATGTCCCAAGGTACTAGATTCTTTTTAAATAATGTATTTAATGACAGGATTATAAAACCTGTAGCCAGAGAGTATTGCTTTCTTTTTTCTAAAATTTCCATGAATTACACCTAAAATAAATGACAACAAATTGAATTTCATGGTACCAAAGGGAACATTCTGAACTCAATATTGAATAATTTGTTTTTTAACGGAATATATTCAGTGAGACCCTGATAGCATTTGTAGATGAATGTTAGTGTTTTTAATACAATTAACTCTAAAATGATGCTTTTGGGTATTGTATCTAAGTGTGTAAAAAATGTACTGTGTGACAGTGTCATGTAAGAACTGCCATCTTCAATGTTATTGCTAGTCATCCAAACTTCTGTCTTTACTAATACAGTACAGGTGCAAGAAAAAAATTACATTTAGTTGTGTTCTGCTCTACTAGGCCCATTGAAAATGGCTTTTTGCTATGGCTCCAATGATTTCATGGAAATGGCTTGATCTGTGAATCTCTTGCATGATACATTTCAAATTTTTATACAAGTGTGAGGTGTCAGGTGGTGTCAAACTCTCTCATTATAAGGCAGCAGAGAGAAGCTGGGTTGAAAAGGGGTTATCGTTTTTGTAAGATACAGCTGTTTTGATTTTTATGGACCGCAGGTCCTGTGATTTGTTACATGGTGCACTCAAAGAAGCTAGTGTTGAGTACTTGATTTAAGTATTGTAAATGGCAAATAAAATCTAATTCTATTACATGTTGACTCTCTTAAAAGCATTCAATTCATTGAACTTTTCTTGATTTCTTTTTTTTCTCATGTTTCACTAAAGTTTCCAGATTCCACTTCCCTTAGTAAAATATAAAGGAAATGTCGGCTTCTTGTCTGTTCAATGGGCTATCTTCTCCTTACTGAAAGCAAAGTCAATCTGTCCTCCTCCAGCACTTAAGTATACATTTCAAACAGTATTCATTCATAAGCAGAGAGTGGAAGAAATGCCTCATGGTACTACCATGTATGGGAGTTCATTTCAAAGTTTCTTTCCTTTTTTTTTAATACTTATATATTTTTAACTAAAAAAATTACACAATTTTTAAAGTTCATTTTCAATTTGTAGTTGTTACAAAATATTGACTATACTCCCCATGTTATACACTACATCCTTGAGCCTATCTTATACCTGATAGTTTGTAACTTCCTCTCCATTTCCTATATTTCCTCTCCTCCCCACTGGTAAATACTAGTTTGTTCTCTAGATCTGTGGATTTGCTTCTTTTTTGTTTTATTTACTAGTTTGTTATATATTTTTAGATTCCATGTAGGTGATATCATAGAGCATTTTTCTCTATCTAACCTATTTCACTTAACATGATGCCCTACAAGTCCCTCCATTTTCCTGCAAATAGGAAAATTTCATTCTTTTTTTTTGGATGAATAGTATTCTGTTGTATACACATGCGATAGAATATATATACCACTTATTTTTATACATTTATCTGGTTGCTTTCATATCTTGGCAGTTGTAAATAACGCTGCTGTGAACATTGAAGTGAATGTATCTTTTCAAATTAGTGTCTGTTTTCTCTGGATATATACTCAAGTGGAATTTTGCTGGGTCATATAAAAGCTATATCTTTAGTTTTTTGAGACACTTTCATACTGTTTTTCACAGTAGTTGCATTCATTTACATTCCTACCACAGTATAAAAGGATTTCCTTTTCTCCATAGCCTCATCAAAATTTGTTCTTTGTGTTCTTTTTGATGACATCTATACTGACAGGTGTGAGGAGATACTTCACTGTGGCATTGAGTTGGATTTCCGTGATGATTAGTAATTTTGAGTATCTTTTCATGTGCCTGTTGGCCATCTACATTTACTCTTTAGAAAATGTCTATTCATTTGTTCTGCTCATTTTTTAATTATTTTTAATATGGAGTTTTATAACCTGTTCATGTATGTTGAATATTAATTTCATATGAGTCATATCACTTACAGTTATCTTCTGTCATTCAGTAGGTTGTCTTTTTGTTTTGTTGATCATTTTCTTTGCTGTGAAAAAGTTTTTCTTTAAGTTTAATTAGGTCAGACTTGTTTATTTTTCATTTGTTTCCTTTACTTTAGGAGATGAATCCAAAAAATATATTGTCACGATTTATGTCAAAATGTGTTCTGCCTATGTTTTCCTGTAGAATTTTTATAGTATCCAGTCTTACATTTAGGTTTTTAATCTATTTTGAGTTTAGTTTGTATACAGTATTAGAGAATGTTCTAATTTGATTCTCTTATAGCTGTCCAGTTTTTCCAGCACAACTTATTACAGACTGTTTTTTCTACATTGTATAGTCTTGACTCCTATGTCATAGATTAATTGACCATGAGCATGCAGGTTTATTTATGGACTCTGTATTCTCTTCTATCAATCCATGTGTCTCTTTTTGTTTCATAACCACACTGTTTTGATTATTGTAGCTCTATAGTATAGTCTGAATTCAGGGAGCCTGATTCCTCCAGTTCCATTTTTCTTTTTCAAGATTATTTTGGCTATACAGGGTCTTTTGTGTTTCCATACAAACTTTAAAATCATTTTTACCAGTTCTGTGAAAAATACCTTTATTGTTTTGATAGGAATTTCATTGAATCTGTAGATTGCCTTGGGTAGTATGGACATAGCAATATTGATTCTTCCAATTCACAAACTTGGTATACCCTTCCATCTGTATATGTTGTCTTCCCTTTCTTTCATCAGTGTCATATAGTTTTTGAAGTATAAGTATTTTGCCTATTTAAGTAGGTTTATTACTAGCTATGTTATTATTTTTGATGTAATAGTAAATGTGACTGTTTCCTTAATTATTCTTTCTGGTAGTTTGCTGTTAGTGCATAGAAATACAATAGGTTCCTGTATGTTAATTTTGTGTCCTGTCCTACAACTTTTATGAATTTATAGATGAGCTCCAATAGTTTTCTGGTATGGTATATCTTTAGGATTTCCTATGTATGTTATCATGTCATCTGCAAACAATGACAGTTTTACTTATTCCTTTCCAATTTAAATCCCTTTTATTTCTTTTTCATCTCTTATAGTTTTGAATAGGACTTTCAACCTATGTTTAATAAAATTAGTGAGGCAGACGTTCTTATCTTATGATCTTAAAGGAAACATTTTCAGCTTTTTAGCACTGAGTATGCTGTTAGGTGTGGTTTTGTCATATATGACCATTATTAGTTGAGGTATGTTTCTTCTATGGCAGCAAGAACATAATATTGATAATTACCTGAAATGTATGAAATGTATGTGGACTAAATGATCCAACCAAAACACATAGAGGGATGAATGGATACAAAAACAAGATCCATATATATGCTGCCTAGAAGAGACTCACTTCATGTCTAGAGACATACACAGAATGAAAGTGAGGAAAAGGACAAAGTTATTCCATGCAAATGGAAATCAGAAGAAAGTCAGAGTAGCAATACTTGTATCAGACAAAACCGACTTTAAACTTTATTTTAAAGACTATTAAAATGGACAAAGAAGGATATACCATAATGATCATGGGATCAATCTAAGAAAAAAATTGCAGTTGTAAATATGGGAGTGCCTCAATATATAAGGTGCACATTAACAGACATAAAAGGAGAAATTGATAGTAACACAATAATAGGGGGAGACTAACACATACCGATGAACAGATCTTTCAGACAAAAAATTGATAAGGAAACATAGGCCTTAACACATTAAGTGTAATTAATACATAAGAGGAAGCATCCCATCAGGGAATAACAGAATACACATTCTTTTTAAGGGCATATAGATCTCACACTAGGCTATAAAACAAGCCTCCATAAGTTTAAGAAAATTGAGCATCAGTCAAATCAAATCAAGCATATTTTCTGACCACAACACTATGAGACTAGAAATCAACTATAGTGGGAAAAAAAAAACTGCAAGGAACACAAATACATGGAATCTAAGCAATATGCTATTATACAACCAGTGGGTTACTGTAGAAATTAAAGAGGAAATTTAAAAATGCTAAGAGACAAAAGCAAATGAAAACTTGACCTGAAATCTGTGAGATGTAGTAAAAGCAGTTCTAAGAGAGAAATTTCTAGCATACAAGCTTAACTCAGGAAATAAGAAACATCTCAAATAAACAATCTAGCCTTACACCTAAAGGAATTAAAAAACAAAACCCAAAGTTAGTGGAAGGAAATAAATCATAAAGATGAGAGAAGAAATAAAGGAAATAGAGATGAAAATACCATAGAAAATGTTAATGAAACTAAATGCTGGTTCTTTAAAATGATAAACCCAATTGATAAACTTTTAGCCAAACTCATCAAGAAAAAAAGAGGGCCTGAATCTGTATAATCAGAAATGAAAAAGGAGAAATTACAGCCAGCAAAACGGAAATGCAAATGATCATAAACAAAAATCCAGGACCAGATGTCTTCATAGGTGAATTCTACCAAACACTTAGAGAAAAGTTAACAGCTATCATTCTTAAACTATTTCAAAAAATTATAGAGGAAGGAACACTCTTGAACTTATTTTATGAGGTAAGCATGGCCTTGATACCAAAACCTGACAAATATATCACAAAAACAGAAAATTGCAGGCCAATATCACTGATGACTGTAGATATAAAAATCCTCCACAAAATAGTAGCAAACTAAACCCAACAATACATTAAAATGTTCATTCGCCATGATCAAATGGGATGTATCCCAGGGATGCAAGGATTTTTCTGTATTCACGAATCAGTCAACATGATAAAGCCACATTAATAAACTGAAGAACAAAAATTATATGGTAATCTCAACAGATGCAGTAAAAGCTTTTGATAAATTCAACAGCAGTTTATGAAAAAAGCCCCTTTTCTCTTTATATTGAGTAATGCCATAAATTACTTAGCAGGAAATGAAGCGCCAGGTGAAATGAGATACCTTAATTTCCTAGATTTTGTTTGTTTGCTCATTCTTCCTGGTGTCACAGTCTATTTGATGAGAGCCTACACTCACACAGATAAGCCCATAGATTTCTCTATTTTGTTACACTGGGTCATGACAATTTTACATTATAGTATCTACTCCACATTGTACTTCTTAAATGTTTTCATTGCCTGAACTTCACATCTTATAACTCTGAGAGTAAGATTGTTATCTTTAGGTCAAAATACTGTATGGTGAAGCAAGAACTAATTTTTAGTTTAATGCAAAGTCCATTTTTGGGTTCTACATGAAATAACCATTGCCTTTGAGGTATTTATTTCCATTTTATTAAAGAAATGATGATCGTAAGTTATAAGATGTATTCAACTGAAACAGCTTTATTAAAAATCATCTCTACTTATATGATGATACACCGAAATTAGAGTTCCAGTGGTGGGGCTTGACAATGATTATATCATACATGCTTTGCATACCACAGTTACCTTATTTTGTGTAACATTTAAAAAGTATTGGGGTGCTATACTGTACTTATCTTTGATTTTCCATGGTACCACAAAATAACCATGGCATTATAAAAACATTACTACTAAATCATAAAAATCTACTTTAGTAATTTCTAATTAGTTATTGTACCCATTATGATACTAGAACTCATCTTCTGAGGATAGAGATATGAAAGCTTAGGTCTCTTTCCACTTATTCATAAGTTTAATTTGTCCAGTTAATCAAATAATAGGTGATATTTGTTCTATACTCTCCAAGTTTATTTTCCATTATTATCCCTTGAGAAACTTGACAAAGTTTTCAAGGTTACTTAAGATGAAATTACACAGGTAATAATTAGAAAACTGAGTCAAAGATTTATGGGGAAGTTGCCTAAACTTGTCAAATAAATTTTCCATCTATGATGGCAGTGTTGGGAAAGCCATCACATATTTTATTACCTCTCTTCCTTTTTCTCTAATGAAAAATTATTTTTTCTGAGAAAAAAAAATAGAGTCCTTCTTTGTGTGTTTTCCCAAAGCATAAGAAACTTTGCCTCAGTTTTGTTCACTGCTTATTGAATTATGAACATATCATTGGTCAATATTTAAGATCATAGCCCAAACCATGTATTTATACATCTACCAAACCAGAATAAAATAATGAAAAATATTTGAAGAACCTTTTGTCTTTAAGAAATAATCTTTTTCTTCAATGTTAGTATGTTTTAAAAACATAAACCATAAGCAAGGAAGTACTTGAAGTATTTGTGGAAATACTCATTTTTAAGCTCCTTAAAGCACTTCAGAAGCACCTAGCACCTACTTACCTACAAATAATTCATATGCTAATTCAAATCTTTCTTGTCTGGCTTCTTTCCTCTTTTCTCAACCTTAAAGCCTCATTAGTAAAACTCTACTACAGACTTTTGTATTATTACAGCTTCAGAAAATCCAAACCAAATGTCATGCGTCTTTTTCAAAAGAAACACAGCATGCCTCATAGTGAACTGGACTCCTGATTTTCTATGACTTCTGTGATGGAATTTTTATTTATGTCAAAATCAAGGTCAGGATCAGATGATTTTGCTACATAATCATACTTATGTGCAAAAAAAAGTGTTTACCAGTCTATTTATCTTTTGATCTATCCCGTAAAACAGGAACTTAAAATTGTAGAATAGTGACTTTTTAGAATTTGAAAAGCCCTGAGAGATAATCAAGCCCATCCCATTTGTTTCAGACTTAGATTTGATCTAGAGGAAATTGAACCCTAGAGGAACTGAGTGACCTGCTAAACACTACACATTATTATTGATAGCAGACTTGCAGACTAGCCACAGAATATTCTGCAACAGCCAGTTCAGAATTCTGTGTACAATGTTTCAAATGTTTTCCTTTGACCACTTTTAACTTTGCTTTGATTTTATTTCTATTAGCTAAATTTTTAAACCAGTTGATTATGTTGTCTAAGACAGATGTGTATCTCTCTGTAAAACATTTTTTAAAATCCATTTTAAAAAACTGGTTTTAAAAAATAATTCTTAGATTGAGCATATGCAATGCAAAGGAAGGTAAAATAACATTCAGGGAATCTGGGATTAAAATCTATATATTTTTCGCAGTATAATGCTTATATTAGATGAGTTAAAGAAATAAAGTTTGAGCTATTTGAAACACCCAAATTCACTTCACTTAGATACCACCCTTCTAAAGTTGTAGCACTTCAGCTGCATAGTAATGTTCTCTGATGTCTTTTATCTTGTTTTTCCTTTCTTATTCCATTTAGCAAACACAGAGTATTCTTCTTCTGGCTTTGAAATTGATCCCTATTTTCTGCCTTGGAAAATATCTCACATTTATTTAGGGCCTACTGTGTGTCAGTCATAGTTTAAGTGTTTTCAAAAAAATAATCTCAGAATATTCTAGAAATTCATAAGGTAAGTTTTGCTATAACCATTTGTTGGAGGGGAAATCTGAGGCTTAGAGAAGTCAAGTAACTTGCCCAGTTTAACAAAGCTAGTACGAGTTAAAGCAGAGCTTCAAATCTAGGAAGTTTAACAATAGAACCCCGATAATCATGTTTAATATACAATTCTGTATAAATTACCCAAAGCTAAATTTTTCTCAAGAGAAGTTATATCGTAAATTATACTCATATTTGTTTCCATATTTTTTCCATTGCCAAAATTAACAGTAATCAGTAAATCACTTGAAGTATTCAAAGAGAGATGAAAGTCATCTTTCAAATATATATACAAGTGTTGAATAATATGGATATGACTTAAGATTCTGGAGTTCCCTGGGGCCTCAGTGAGTTAAAGATCAGGCATTTCCACTGCTGTAGCTTGGGTCCCTGCTATGGTCCAGGTTTTATCCATGGTCCATGCCATGGGTGCCGCCAAAAAAAAAAAAGAAATTATAAGATTATACGAATTCTAGGTTATTTGTAAAATGAATTATAGTAGGATACTGTGTTGAAAATAAGTCTTATAGTGCTTTTAGTTAGAACCATGTCTGAATCACCAATAAAATTTTTTGAGATCCTTGTTGTTCAAATAGTGTTTCAAAGGCACATATTTCTCTGCCAGTTTCTCCCTTTTGTTTAGCTTTTATAGATTGCATCATAGCAGAATAGTTTTAAGAATAGTTTTGGAAACTGAACATCAGATTACTGGTGTCTTTAGGTGTTTTCTAAGGAAAAAGAAACATTGATACTGTATAGCCTGGGTTCTCCCCATCTCTCAAAGCAAAAATATGAAGCAAAGGTTTATGTGTAGGTAGTTCATTTGGAAAGAAGACATGAGAGGAAGACAGAATGGTGAAACACAGAAAGAAAAAAATGAAAGTACTAGGATGCTTATCAAGTTGACCAGAGAGTTCACGGCTATGAAGACAGAATTTAATCTCCCCTCTGACCTTCTGAATAGCCATACAAAATGCTTCTCAGAACTATTCAGTTGGGGCAAGAAGTAGGAGCTATTTCTTCACCTATGTTAATCTCTCATTGTCAAACATGCACACACATGAACACCGAAGTTGTTCCCATTGGCGCTACACCTTGCATTCAGAGAAGAAGCAAGAGGAATACCAATGTGATCTCAGGGCAAAGCATCTTCTGGCTGCATCTGCCCAAAGCTGGTCAAAGCCTGCTCAGCTTGTCGCTATGGAGCAAGAGACAAGTTCAAGAGAATTTGCAGTGGATTATGAGAGAGGTCCATTTTAAGGGTTTCCAGTTTCATTCTTCACTTCATTTTTCTGATCTAGAAGTACGAGCAACACAACTGGAGGAAAATTTACAATTCTAGAATAATAAGTACCCTCTTACTCCCTTAAATTCAGAACCATCATATGATAAAATTAGTTAGAAATGTTGTGGGGAAAGAAAGACTCTTACAGACTCATGGACTGTAGTGATAAAAGGGATCATGAAATGTTACTAAATGTATATGCTGACCTAAAGCATTACTTCAGAACATATGTTATTGTCTTGACATTTAAATATAGTCAATTGTCATAATTTATTTTCAGGGTAAAGTTTTATGTACTTTCTTGGTTAGGGTATCAGTACTGTCCATTGGAGACAGAGTGAATACAGAAAGTTATCCTTGTGTCTACTAAAGGTAATTTAGCAGCTCTGGGTTCATCAAATTCTTACTTATAGATGAAGTTATTTGATGACTAAGAATTCAGTAAACAGGAAGCAGACATACATGAATAGAAATATTGCATATGCATTTTCCAACAAAAAATTTCTGTAATCTTCAGTTTAAATATGAGTTCATGTTAAAACTGGTTCTTAGTTTTTTGATTTTTAAACCTTGATCTCTAGAGTTAAATAAACTCAACATCTCCACATGTGCTTTTGGTTATAAACATTTCATTGGAAATCTCTTCCATAAATCTTTTACCTCCTCCTCTTTCATCCCATGCTTTTAGAAAATTTGTCCTGTAATCTATGGGTACCAATTCAAACTACATCAAACAAAGCACAGACACACAAACATGTAAACAAACCTTTACATATAAACATGTATTAGCTGCCTTATAAAACAGTCATAGAATTTATGGCTAGATTCAGATGTTCAAGTGATCTCATTAGGATTCTCTCCAATTCTTAACTTAGCTTTTGCCATGTTGGTTAAATTTCCAAATGTGAAAAGATTTATCTTCTATTAGCCTAGCAAACTCAGTAGAAAAGGCATACTCTTTCCCTCTAGCTCTAGAAAAATTCCCAGGAAGCACTCTGATTGGTTGTTGTGATCGGTACCCATTCTTGTGACTAGGAGGATGGAATGATGCAATTGACCAGGACTGGGGACACATGCTAACTCTTAGAAGTAGGCAGAGTCAGAGCCTCCCTAACGACACAGGTGGACATTTTAGGATCCAATGAATTTCTAAAAGTAAATCTGAATGTTACTAAAAGAAGAGAATATTGAGACTGGTGTTGATACTGATGTTGACAGCAAATGTTATCTATGTTTGTCTAATGACATTTGTGAGTTCAAAGTCTTTCTCTTCACTGGTCCAGAAGACCCTTGAAGGTAGAGATGGTTTCTCGTTCATCTTATTGAAACTGTCTTCTACAGAGTGCCTCGAACTCATTATTGATTAAAAATTGAACTGATCACTGGTCCTCTAATTAAAGATAGTACACCAGGGCCATCCTGCTCTGATTATTTAGAGAACAAACCAAACACTTCAAAATTATTTATGAAGATGAGTAGGCATCATCTAATTCAGATTGTGCCATCCAAAATAGATCAATATATCATCCAAAATAATCAAGATATCTACCCAGTAGAGAGGACCAGATGCTTGAAAAAAAAATAACACTATTGAAATCTGCATTCATTTTTATCTTCAAAATATTTGGTGATCAGCAGTAATTTTGCAGATTTTTATGCATGCAAATAAAGTAAATGTGCAAATTAATAAAATTCTATCATGCTTAATCATGAATAATGAATAGCTACAGAGTCTTCAATGAAAAAAACTATATTTGCTGCATTTTAAGCATTTCAACAAAAACAAGTGGGAATCCATTAATGTGTAGTCTCTATGTTTTTCTTTGTGTTTAATCTGTTATAGAAAACAAACTGTAATTGTGTTAAATAAAATGAAGGCAATTGAGTTCATATGCAGATTTGGACATTCACTTACTATCACATCTTATCTGTCACTCACATAGGAATCAAATAATATCTCCTGCTTTAAAAGAAAAATTTCAAAGTGCTGAAACAATCTTACACAATTCATGGCAAATGTAAAAATAACCTACAATAGGGTCTTATGCCAAATTAGGCAGCACTTTAGAGAAGCGGGGAATAAAGGCTCAAAGTGAGAGGGAGCTAGGAAGGGAGCATTCTCCTCCTTGTCAGAATAATTGGTTCATTAAATGGAAGGAGAAAAGGGGAAAAGATAAAATGGGAAGAGAGTTCCCACTATTAAATATGTATTGCACAAGGGCTCTCTCAACTTACTTTGCAGCATCAGGGCTGATATACACAGACCCTAATAAGCAACAAAGTGAATAGAAGGCTGGACTCCCAATTGTTCAATTCCATTTTTTTTTCCCAATGATAAAGAGAAGGGTGCACTTGTTCCCCTAATCCCAGGATCAGACCCTGGAGCTAAGCAAAAGGAAGAAAGGGCTGATTAAAGCCACAGCAGTCAAGACCTTTGTGCAGTTATGTTATGTGGGTGTATATGGACACATGCCCCTATAAAGAGCACACATGTGGTCAGTGGAGTGCTGTGAGTGAGCCTCTGGGATGAATAGTGCCATTATAAACATAAGTCATTATTAGTAGCCAGCATAAATAGGTTGGCCTGTCATGGGGTTAAGATCTGTGATCCACTGGGACTTGCTACTCTTCAGAGCAGGGGAATGCAGCTGCTGTGTTACAGAAAAATCTGTCTTGAGAACATATCCAAGGGCCCATGGAAAAGTGGTTGCTTGTAGATTTGGTCTTTAATTAAAGCGGTTGTTGTAGAGAGAAGGTCATCAATTGGAGGTGACCCTTGGATTGTGTTTTGATCTCCAACTAACTGTTCA
This sequence comes from Catagonus wagneri, assembly GCA_004024745.2. Taxonomy (NCBI): domain Eukaryota; kingdom Metazoa; phylum Chordata; class Mammalia; order Artiodactyla; family Tayassuidae; genus Catagonus; species Catagonus wagneri. The sequence continues at coordinate 6,757,252 of PVHT020000165.1, read as the reverse complement.
GTTTTATTCAAGGGACAAAGAGTCAGGAGGGAACCAGAGGGAATAATATCAAGGCAGGAGACACATTTACTTGTGATGTGTAAAACCATAAAGGGTTCAAAGTTTGGGTTTTAGTTCAAATGAAATCCCAAGAGTTCAGATAGTTTTCTGAACCCTCTGAACCTCATCAATGCTGAGAACCAGCTGAAAGAAATCTCACAAGAGCAAAATGGCCCTTGGAATGTCTGGTCCCTTCATGAACAAATCGGGCCAGAAAAATGCCATAAGCAATTTAGGCAAGTCCAGCCAAATGACATGGAAGAGTGTGTCTTAAATGTACGATAAAGCAGCTTTCCCAGATTTTAGCCGTTAAGGAAATCGGGATATGAATGGGGGTGCAAATTGTATATAGAACATTTAAAGTAAGTCTGATTAAGAAACAAAAAACTAGAAAAGCTTACAGTGTCACAGATGATTGAGGTTAGAAAAGTATAGGACAACAGAACAATCAAGATTTGGTATAGCACCAGTGTCACACAAATCATATTCTGTCTTCCACATTTCCTGACTTTTCCACTCCTAGAACAGATACTTAGAGTATTGCTGTAAATAGTCAGAGGAAAGAGTGAGTCTAAGTCTTCATAGCAGACTACTCCTTTTTGATTTCTTCTCCCCCATTCCCATTACTGCTCCATGAAAACATAGACTTGATCATGGGCAAATCTGAGTAGCCAGTGTTTCTTCTCTTCTTAGCCTCCTCTTGTCAACTGTGATATGAAGTGCTTCAAGATTCTTGGTTACTCTTTCTCTTGAAATTGCCCAGGATTTCTCAGCCAAGGAGTTCTCCTAGTCTTCATAACCTCCATAAGGGCTTTTCTCTTTATTCACCCATAAATATGCTCTTGGCATTATAGTTGGAAAGGATAATAAAGCAATTCATGGGTGAGTGTAAATGTTAGAGAATAGCTTTATATGTTTTCTCTTCTGAGGTGAAGGCCTTTTGTTGAGAATAATTTATTGATAAAAAGGAAGTGATGATGCCCATGCACCTTGATACAGGAGAATCCTTAAGAAAGGTGGGTCCTTAAATTCCATCATGTCTACAACTGTTGTGGATAGTTTTGTACTACCTGGATCCTCTCACCCGTTTCCCAGCTTCTGGGACCCTGGACCTGCTGAGAGATCACAGCTGTATCTCATTGGGAAATGCCCTGGACCTCAAGTTTGGCTTCACCCAGGCATACCTCTCCCAGGGACAGCTGTGGACAAAGATTGGCAGAGGCAGGAATGCAAAGCACTTCTCTCTCTCTCCCATTCTCACTCTCTCCTCTTCCTCACTTCAATTTCTGTCAATTCCAAAGAGACCTAGTTCCAGTCCACCCCTCCCCCCAAACACACACACACACTTTGCTTTAGGAATCAGCTGAGGGTTCAATCAAGACCACTTGGTCAGTGACCTTCTCAATCTGCCTAATCCTTGCTCTGCCTTCCTCACTTTCTTATCTATGTTATCTCCTGAGATCACTCTCTAATATACCTTCTGCATATAACTCTGTTTCCCCAAAGCTCAGGGTAACAGTACTTCTGTTTATATACTCAAGTTGGCCAGTCAACTTCCCATAAATATTACTATTTAGCAGAATACTGCTGTGGATAGCAGAGTAGCTTACACTTTTCATTAGAGAGAGGAGGGTGTGGTAGGGAGCACTGAAACAGAGACAACGTGATGAGGAAGAGTGAATAGAGGTCACTGGGGCCTTGGCAATTACGGGTGCATAATAATGGGTCTTAGCATATGAGAGGAAAATCCTCTGCCTCTGTCACACAAGCTATCATTCCATTTTCACCTCCAACCTGCAAATTTCAAAATTGATTCTTACTTTTTTTATCTGCCCTCCATGTTGCAGGTACAAAAACATTTCAGAACAAATGTGATCCGACCATTTTCCTATAAATAGAGATCTTAATTATCACATTTATCCATTTTATTTCTCTTGAAAGGTTTTTAGAGGTTGTATATCAATGACATCCCTTCCGAAGGATTTGCATTTGAAAGGCTGTTGTTCAAATTTAATTCACATTTGACACAATGTTTTCTCTTGCAGAACATGACCGTGTGTCTGAAAATCAGTTTTCAGCAGGCTCTATTCTGCATCCCTCTGATCATTTCTCTTTTGACTATGGGTATATTCTAAGTAAATTTCATGTGTGTTGTGAAAGTGAAAAAAAAATCAGAAACTGTCCATATGCTTTACTCAGTCTCATTTTGATTTTTAGTATCTAATTCCTATACTATCTTCCTCATGGGGAGTGCTGCCAGTGGGAGCCTGCAGGACAGTATCTCTAGGCTTCCTGGGGTTTTTGGGGCCAGTGCAAGCATTAACCTGAAGTAGCACAGCACCTTATTGACGGAGAGTCACGATTAATTTCTATCTCTGACTCTTTGCCCTTCTCCTGTGAGAGTAAGCCTGTATAAAATCATTCCATATGTCCCAATGGTTTGTTTTGCACATCAAGCTCCAGCAGTTCTCACTGCAAACTGAGGTTATGTCCCTGAAACCCAGGCTAGAGCAGAGGCTTGCTTTAAGGGTAGCGGGATGCACAGCTTCACATCCTGGCTAATCCCATTATCTCTGGGGGAAAAAAAAAATAAATTGGTTATGGAGAGAAGAGGTCCCCTTTTTGAGCAGAGCTGTCCAGCATGGAGATGAGAGGCAGCTGGAATCAGCAGCAATTTGTTTGCTTTGTTATTCTCATTTTAGGAAATTGTTTGTCCCTGTAGCAAGATTCTTACCCTACCCTCCAAGCAGAGATACACCAGCATCCGATGCACATGCAAGGTACAGAGTAAACTGCAGAATGGTAGGCTGTCTCCGTAGCATTGCTCATTTTACAGGTTTTGTCAGTTTCTGAGAAACGGTGGAGGATAATTGGCCTGAGATGTAAAGCCACACTCGGCTGTTCCAAGGAACAAAGAAAGACAGCTTTAGCCCACAAGGCCATATTTTGTGAAACACAGTCTTCCTTTTTAATAATGAGCAGATACACAGTGCTCCTTCTCAGCTCGGAAAAATCTGTGGTTTTTCCCCTGCAATGTTGTACAAGGCATTTAAACGGGTGCCATTTGTAATGCTGTGGTCGGTCACATTGAACAAGGAGAGCCTATACTTGTTATCTCAAGGGAAGGCGGGGGACTGTAGCACTCTGGCGTGGCTGTGTGAGAGCTGCAATATCCTTCCAGCATATTTGACCTTAGGACGATAGCATCAGAAACAGCGATAGCGCATAATCAGGACCCAGAAGCTGTCATCCCAGCCGCTATCATGATCTTCGGGATGTATTCAATGTTTCCTGTCTAGAAGTGGGCAAATATTTGTCAAGAAATATAAATATGAAAATCTGACTGGGGAATTCAGATCACATGTAGAAGACAGAACAAGTAGCCAGGACTCCCCAGGGAAATCATAAATAGGTTGTCATTAAAAAAAAAAAATACATTTCTCATCCAAACTTAAGTCATCTTGCTACACTTGCTGGCACTGTGGCATTGCCAAAGGTGGCTACGGTAATACCACTCTGTTTTTACTCCGTTATTTGAACTCTATCACCATTTTAATTTCTCCTTAAAATCCTGCACTTACTACGTATTATTTTCCCTGTAATTGATGTAGTTCCCTCCAATCTACTAAGAGTGATTTTCTTTTTTAATGCCCATACCCAAAACATATGCAAGTTCCTGGGGGCCAGGGATTGAATTTGAGCTGCAGCTGTGACCTATGCCACAGGTGTGGCAACAGGGATCATTTAACCCACTGCACCAGTCTGGGGATTGAATCCATGTCAGTGCAGTGACCCGAGCCCCTGCTTCCAGGTTCTTAACCCATTGCACCACAGTGGAAACTCCCAAAGTCTTTTTGTTTGTTTGTTTGCTTTTTCTGCTTTTTAGGGACACACCCACAGCATATGGAGGTTCCCAGCCTAGGAGCTGATTTGGAGCTACAGCTGTTGGTCTATGCCACAGCCACAGCAACACACGGGATCCGAGCCACATCTGAAACCTACACCACAGCTCCCAACAATGCCAGATCCCCAGCCCACCGAGCAAGGCCAGAGACTGAACCTGCATTCTCATGATACTAGTCGGATTTGTTTATGCTGTGCCACAATGGGAACTCACTCACAGAGTCGTCTTAAAAGTCAATTTGATTTATGTCACCTCCTCGCTAAAAATCTCCAATGGCTCCCATTGTTCTTAGTATAAAATCAGAACTCTTCAGCATAGTCCCAAGACTAAGCACTATCTGCTTTTTGCCTCTCGTTCACTTATCTCCTCACACTGCTTTGCCTCTCACTCATTTTCCTCAAGGAAGCAGTGACTTTCTTTCTTCACCTAGGACACACTACATTTTTTCCTGCCTTCAAACCTTTCCTCATGTCGCCATCCTCCCTACTCTTACCTTAAACTAATTGTTTTTACCAGGCTTTTTCTCAGCATTCAGCTCTCAGCCTAAATGTTACTGCCTAGTTGAAGCTTTTTTAAACTTATATTTATTCATCAAACATTTTTTTCTTCCAGTTTTATTTAGATATAATTACTATACAGCACTGTGTAAGTTTGACATGGACAGCATGATGACTTGACTTACATGCATGGTGAAATGATTACCATAATTAGGTTAACACGTATTCATTATCTAATAAAGAGAGTCTTTTTCAATCAACTTCGTCACAGTAGTTTTCTCCATGCCCTGTTATTCTTTATCTAAGCTTCAAGATTGTTCCTTACATAACAGGGTCAATCATTTATAATTATTGTGTGTATTTGTTTTCTGCCTCCTTCTCTAATAAATAAACTTTTTGAAATCTAGAATTAAACTTTTCCTCTCTATTTCCTTTTCCCCATGATTTCTGGGAACCTACTGCAGTATCTGCCATTCATCAAATATTTAGTAAATGTCTATTGAGTAAATAGATGTTCCCACATGGCCTATTGTGTTTTAGTCCTTATTCTAATTGTTTCCTCATTTGGTCCCCTAAAAAGTGGACCTTAATGTCCCATCCTAGCCTCATCCTCAATATTCTTGTGGACTCATGGAGCCCCTTCCTTCTCCTTCCTATATCTTGTGTATTTCCACAGGAAAGGGCAAAGCCAAAGTAATGTCATTGAGCTTAGGAGAGGGCATCACAGATGCGAGGGAAAGAGAACATATGATGGAGGGCATCAGCATGGTTTCACGTCTTCTCAAAAGGCTCCTGGCAAACTGAGAGCAGAAAGAAGCTAAGCAGATGGTGGGAGTCATCTGCTTTTGCAACTCACTTGTTTATGCTTTGCCTGCCTTCCTGTCAATTTCAGCTCTTGAGCCCTATAGGCAGGGTCTTGTCCATGCTTATTATTGAAAGTGTCACCTAATGAAGGTTGGGTGTTTTATAAACATTGACTGTTCAGTAGTAAATTTTATTAGGCAGAGCAGAGACCTTCAGGAATTACATAGGATAAACTTGACTTGAACCAATGAAGTTTCAAATTAGTTAGATGACCTTGAACAGAATTGGCCAGAGTTTCCTATGTACATTTTCTCAAACAGCTTTTACAATACTAATTACTCTAGTGGTATCAGGTGGACTCACCATCTGAATGTGAAAAACCAGGCCATTTTTCAGTAGTTGAATATTCCTAAAGCATAGCCGCAGTAGGAGCTTTGAACATAAATAGTAGATCCATTCAATTAACATTTATTATAGTAGACACTATTGGTTGGTAGTATAGAAAACAAGGAAGAATAGCTCTTGCCTTCTACCTTATTCTATTTAAACTAGAAAGACGAAAAAAAGGAAAAAATTATACACAGCTACTGAATTCTCCAGCACACTCAGATTTATTTACTGAAAATTATGTCTGATACAACTCTGGCATAGTCAGTGATTTTTTTAAGATGACAGTATTTTGGATTAGGGTTTAAGCTGACAAAAGTGTTTTGTTCCTGGGTTTTAGCCAACACAAAAGCTTTGAATTTGACAATCAGAGGGAGGCTAAAGAAACCACTGGTAAAAGCATTTACACCTATGATGTCGTATTTGGGTTTGTTTGCTTAATTTTGCTATAATAATAAACTGACAGTATACATTTAAATTTTAGGAGAAAAATAAACTGTGATTTTACATGCCAAAACTAAATTGTTTTACAAAAAAATAGGAAATATGTAAAAAAAAAACTTCGTACTTTTCAACTGAATGTGTAAAATGGTGACCATGAATGACCAGAACGCACATTTGATTGTACTGCTCTATTATGATCATTATCATAGATATTAGATTTGTGGATCCAGTAATGTATTTTTATCAGTATTTGCATATTATGTTAAGAATATCCACATTGTGTGAATTTAGAAACTTCTACCTATCAGTAACTGTGAAGTGTTCACAATTTTACCCTACTTATAAGCTAAAAAGGTAGCTTGCCTGAGTATCATTGATGCTGGTAGAAACATGAGACTTCCGGGTTAAAGACCCATGACTTTATTACTCATAGCACTGCAGACAGCATAACTTTATGTATGTATTAGTTCCTTCCAGCCTCCAAGTCCCATGGGGCAATAACAAGATGGACCTAAGTGGACACTATGCACACAGTATATCTGTGTCATTCAGAGGAAAACATTGATCTTTAAAAGAAATTCCAGCCTTTAAAAGAAATCCCAATCTTTTAAAGGCTCTGCTAGCAAAACTATTGAGTCATTGCCCCAGAGGGAGAAATTATCTTTATTATATTTTTCAGGGAAAAAAAAAAGTATGCCCTTTGCCCCAGAGGGAGACAATATCTACATCTTCCAAAGTTGTTCTCTTATGTAAACAATCTTGAAAAGATAGTTTGGGACAAAAGCTGTTATATAAGACATGAAAATGCCGTGAAGAATTGCCCCACAAAATTATACTCACTACTAAATAGGCAGTTAAATAGATTCTCGATTTTAAATAAGACATTTTAAGCAATAAGCTAAAAGACACAATAAGGACCGTTTAGGAGTTCCCGTCGTGGCTCAGTGGTTAACGAATCCGACTAGAAACCATGAGGTTGCGGGTTTGATCCCTGGCCTTGCTCAGTGGGTTAAGGACCTGGCATTGCCGTGAGCTGTGGTGTAGGTTGCAGACGCGACTTGGATCCCGTGTTGCTGTGGCTGTGGCGAAGGCCGGAAGCTACAGCTCCTGTTAGACCCCTAGCCTGGGAACCTCCATATACCGCGGGTGTGGCTCTACATAAAGGCAAAAAGACAAATAAATAAATAAATAAATAAATAAATAAATAAATAAATAAAGTTTCTGGCATAAACATTCTAATGAGAGTTTTAGTTTCTCTCTGTCACAAGGATGACTGTGCATTGAATACCAAAGCTGGGCTCATATTCTTTAAAAAATGTTGGAATGTTATTCCTCAGTCTTGGAGTTTAAATAATATCAATTTTCAAGCAAAAATTTTGAGCAAGGCCAGGGATCGAACCCACAACCTCATGGTTCTTAGTCGGATTCGTTAACCACTGAGCCACAAAGGGAACTCCTATGCCAGAAACTTTAAAATGTTTTATTTCTGAGAAAGATAGACATTGCTTCTTTTAGAAAATGTTAAAATTTGCAGAATACTAGAAATTTTTAAATGCTCATTAGCATGATTTCCCTTATACAGTCCCCATGTACTGCACAGTTATAATTAATGTCAGCATATATACTCTGCTTCGAAGAAGACTCAGAAACACAGAACCACACGTTGCAATGACCTGTGGATGGCTGGAGTATTCTGCTTAAAGTGATAGAAATAGACAAAATGGTAATTCCTAACAAACTTCGGCAACTAAGACCTTATCCGTTATAATGTTTTCAGGTTAAATTCTTTTCTCACACGTCTGTCGAATATCTATTCTATGCAGTGCCACTTACGAGGACATGGGAAATAAGCACTATGTAAGATACTGTCCATGCTTCTCAGTAACTAATAATCTAAAGTATGAAAGAAACTGATCCATCCATTATGCACTGTACATTTCCTAAGTCATAATAAAGCAGTATGATATAAAAACATATTGAACATTGATAAAGAAAAAAAATGTCTACACATCACTAGAATTTGTTCACATTTACAAATACCAAAGTTAAATTTCTTAAAGTGAAAAATGGCTTGAGGCAAGAACATGGCAAATTCTTCTTTTTCAAGCTCTTATTTCTGACCTTGGGCAAGTTAGTTAACCTCAGTTTGCCTTAATTTTTTCATCTGAGGATGGAGGTAATATCACTCTCAATTTTATTGCATTGATCTACATGTCTGTTCTTATTCCAATATCACATTGTCATTATTATTATAGCTTCGTAATAAGGTAATAAGTTTTGAAGAAGGGGCCTGTGTTGTGTCCTACAACTTTGTTCTTTTTTTTTTTTTTTTTTAACTTTTAGGGCCACACCCATGACACATGGAGGTTCCTAGGCTCAAGGTTGAACCAGAGCTGTAGCCACAGCAACCCCAGATCTGAGCCACATCTGTGACCTACACCACAACTCGTGGCAACACTGGATCCTTAACCCACTGAGTGAAGCTAGGGATCAAACCTACATTCTCATGGATGCTAATCAGAGTCATTTCTGCTGAGCCAGGACAGGATCTCCCTCTAACTTTATTCTTTTTCAGTAGTTTTGGCTATTCTGGGGCTCTAATATTTCAGTAAAATTTCGATAATCAGCTTCACAATTTCTACAAAAAAATCCCAGCTGGAATTTTGACATGGATCATTTTGAATCTGTAGATCATTTTGGAGATTAATACCATCTTAACAATATTGTTTTCCCACCTACAAACATGGAATATATTTTTATTTATTTATATCTAAAATTTATTTTAACACGGTTGCATAATTTCACTTCTTTTATTAAATATACTTAGTTATTTCATTATTTAGATGCTATTATAAATGACATTGTTTTATTAATCTTGGTTCATATTGTTCATTGCTAATAGAAAAGTAAAATAGTTTTACATTTTCATCCTGTACTCTGCAAACTTGCCAATTCATTTATTGTTTCTAGTAGTTTTTTTAGAGGATTTCTCAGGATTTTCTGTATTTAAGATCATATCCTTTGCAAATATGGGTAGTTTTTATTCTCCAGTTCCAGTCTGGGAGTTATTACATTTTTTTGCCTAGTTGCTCTGGCTAGAACAAACAGTTCCTGTGATTAGAAGTGATACAAGTGGGAGTTCCTATTGTGATGCAGCAGGTTAAGGATCTGGCTTTGCCACAGCTATAGTATAGGTCGCAGCTGTGGCTAAGATTAGATCCCTGGGCCAAGAACTTCCACATGGCACAGATGAGGCCAAATAAAAAGGAGGGTGGTGCAAGTGGACCCTTTTGTCCCCTTCCTAATCTTAGCAGAAAGTCTTTCTTAAGTAGTCTTTCAAGTATAACATTGTCTGTGGGATTTTTTATTGATGCCACTTGTTAGATTGAAGAATTTTCCTTCTATTTCTAGTTTGTTGTTGTTTGTAATCATGCGAGTATGCTGGATTTTGTCCAATGCCTTTTCTTCATCTATTGCCATTACCATGTGGTTTTTGTCATTTATTCTGTTGATATGGCATATGACACTAACTGATTTTCAGAAGCCAAACTACTCACAAGTTCATGGGATAAATTCCCTTTGGTTATGTTATCTCATTATTTTTATATGTTGCTTAGATTTGATTTACTTGTATTTTGTTGAGGAGTTTTTCATCTACATTTATGAGAGATATTCTTCTGTAGTTTCCTTATGATATTTCTGTCTGCTTTTGATATGAAGATAATACTGACCTCAAAGAATAAGCTGAGGAGTGCTACTCCTCTTTTATTTTTTGGAAGCATTCATAAACTTTGCTATTAAGTCTTTTTAAAATGTTTGGTAGAATTTACCACCGAAGCAGATTAGGTCTCGGGTGTGTGTGTGTGTGTGTGTGTGTGAGAGAGAGAGAGAGAGAGAGAGAGAGGGAGAAAGAGAGAGAGAGAAATTTAAAATTATTAATTCAATCTCTTTACTTTCTATAGCTCTATGCAGATTTTCTATTTCTACTTCAGGTCACTTTCAGTAGTTTGTGTCTTTTTTAGGAAAGTGCCCCTTTTTTTCTGAGTTGTATAATCTGTTGGCACAGCAGTTGTTCATGGTGTTCCCTTATGATTTTTCTCTAGATGCCCAGTAGTGATAACTCCCATTTTATTCTTGATCTAGTTAGTTGAGCCTCTTTCTCTCTTGTTTGGTATAAAGGTTTTTCAAATTTGTTGACTTGCTACTTTTCTAGTTTTTTTTTTTTTTTCAAAGCTTACTTTGATTTCCTCGATGATTTTCTAACCAGACTAATTGTTTTGACCATTAGTTCTGAAAGTGGAGTATCAAAATGTCCAACTAGTATTGTTAATATCTTATTTTGTCTCATATTACTATAGCCACTCCAGCATTTTTACTAACTGCATAATTTCCTCTCAACCATTGATCTTTGAATGTAAAGTATATCTCCTGTGGACTGCATATGGTTAGATCTTGTTTTGTCTTATCTTGCCTTCCCTTCCATCCTTTCCCCTCCGTTTTCCTGTCCTTTCCTTTCCTTTCCTTTCCATTTCCTTCCCTTCCCTTTCCTCTCCTTCTTTTTCTTTCCTTTTCTTTTCTTTCCTCTCCTTTCCTTTTTTCCCTCTCTTTTCCTTTCCTTTTTTCCCCTTTCCATTCTTGCACACTGCATTTTGATTTAGTTCTTGATTCACTCACATTTAATGTTATTATTCATAATTAGAACATCTGCCATTCTTTCTGTTTTCTATATGTCTCTTATTTTTATTATCTTTTCATTTATTACTACTTTTAAAAAATAATTGTCTCCTAATGTAGCATTTTAATTTCTTTTATGATTTTCACTGCTTTTAATCTTTTAATTAATTAATTAATTAATTTTTAGTTATTTTCTAGCAGTTGCCCTAAGGCTTACCACATATACATCTTAACTTATTAGAAAGTAGTTCAGATTTATATTAACTTTAATGAAATATTGAAATCACTCCTCTATAACTCTCTTTCTCTCAGATATGTTGTTATTATATAATATTATATCTGTATATGTTGCAACAGCAGTTGTACATTGCCTTAATTATTACTTTATGTAATTATATTTCTCTTATAGAAGCTTAGAGTAGAAAAATTATCAAGTATATACTTATAGAGTTCATAGGTTAACTTTAATATTTACCATGTCTAGTTCTCTTAATTTGTTCCTGTGGATTTGATTTCCCACCTGGTGTCATTTTCTTACTTCAGTACAGCTTTGCTTCCACCTTCTTTCTGTTATTATTATCATATAAATCTGATTTCTATATCTTACAGGCCCAACAATAAAATTATATGCGTATTTTTTTTATAAAATTGCTTTTTTAGATCAGTTAAAAGAAGCAAGGATAAGAAATATGCACTTAAACTGTCTTTTATAATTACATAATTACCTTTACCAGAGCACTAGATTTTTCATGTGGATTCAAATTACTGCTTGGATTCACTTTATTTCAGCCTGAAGAAATCTCTTTAGTAATTCTTATAAGTTAGGTCTGCTATCAACAAATTGTCTGTTTTTATTCATAAGCAAATGTATTTTGTTCACTTTCACTTTTGAAAGATAGATTTTGTGTGTCAATAATTCTTGGTTGACACTTTTTACTCTAAGTATGTCATCTCAGTGCCTTTTGGACTTCATTGTCTCTGATGGAAAATCCACTGTTCATCTCATTCAAATTTCTTTGTACGTGGTGAGTCAGTTTTCTCCTTCCGATTTAAGATTTCTGTCTTCGGTTTTCAACATTTTTGATATGATGTGTCTAGCTCTAGATTGCTTTGAATTTATTCTTTTTGGAGTTTGTTGAGCTTCTTGAGTATGTGGATAATTTTTTTATAAAATTTGAGAAGTTTTAAGATATTATTTGTTGAAATATTTTTTCTTTTTCTATCTCTTATTGTTTCAGTACTCTCATTACATATATGTTAATATGTTTAAAATACCTTACAGTTCTCTGAGGCTCTGCTCACTATTCCTCATTCTTTTTTCTCTTTGTTCTTCAGATTACATAATATCCATCTACCTACCTTTCTGTTCATTGTTTCTATTTTCTGCTAGCTCATATCTCATCTTGAGCTTTTCTAGTGTAAATTTCATTTCAGTTTTCATACTTTTAAACTCCAGAAATTCCATTTAGTCCCTTTTTATAATTTCTATAACTTTATCAATTTTCTTTGATTAATGAAATATAGTCATCATAATTTACTTCTTGAGGCATGATTTCCTTTAGTTTTTTAACATAATTAGAATAGCTCTTTGAAGTCTGTTAAGTTCACCATCTGAACCCAGTCAATGGCAGTTCCTAGTATGCTTTTTTTTCTTATGTAATGGTCTTACCTTTCTGTTTCTTTGTTGATCTAGTACTTTTTCTTTGTTTGTTTTGAAAACTACATTTTGGAAAATATGTTGTAGAAACTTTGGATTTTGATCCCTAACTTTGGAATCTTATTTTTATTGCTATTTTCTTCTTTATTTGTTCAGTGACTTGTTGGACCAATTTAGTGAACATTATTTCCCTTTACAAGGCGTAGCCTCTGAGGTCAGTCTTTAGATGGTACAGCCTTGACACACATGCAGTATCTCTAGGATGATAGGGTTTTAGCAGAATTCTCCTTGTCTCTTTCCCTGATTTCTCTATTAAGCTATCTGCCTTTTTTATCATCACACCCAACTGTAGCCTCCATTAATTGCCAGCTGATTGCTGTATTGTTTTCAACAATGTCACATAGGATAAATCACTCCAGTGTTTGATCTGATTAAATTCAGTCCTCTTGTAGGAGTCGTCTTTGGGTCAAACTTTGAGGCTTGCTTCAACTCCCAAGAGAGATGTTCTTAGATTCCTTCCCTGGTCCTCCCTGGTAAACCTCTACTTCATCTACACTTTAGGTCACTGCTCCCCTGGAGCTACCAGCCTCCTCTTAATTGCTTATTACTAAAACCTCCCTTATTACTAATATGTCCCTAGTTTTTGAGGACACATTTAGGCTTGAACTTCTCCATACACTAGTCTAAACGCAGATTTTCTGTAGAAAAACTTTGAAAGTCTCTGTTATTACAGCTGCCTCTCCCCTAGGCAAAATCCCTGTATCATTGTTCTAAAGCAGTGAAAGGGAAAAGTAACTTTCTCTAGGAGTAACACCCCAGCTTTAGGAGTAAGACACTAAGTAGGATTGGTAATCACTGGTCTTCTCAGCTTGCCCTTTCCCAGCACAGAACCTTTACACTAGCAGTGGGCTCTGGTGAGGGCAACTCATTATTCTCAGTCTGCCACTCATGTGGTGGAGTTTATCCTTTATGAGTGGGAGCAGGGTAAAGAAGGAAACCCTAGACTTCTTAGCTGTTATTGCTTGAAATAGAGCTTCTGCAACAGACATGGGGAGAACTAAAAATGCTGGCAATCTAACCCTCCCACAGGGAAACCGTAGTTCTAGACTAGGAGCTGAGAAGAAAGGATGTCTTAACTATGCTCTTGGCTGCATCTCTTCTGGATGGATGGGGCTACCATCAGGCTGAGCTGGGGTAGAGATGAGATTCTTGGTTCAAATACCACAGAATCTTTCTTTTCTAAGCAGATTTTCTTTTTTTTTTTTCATTTTCCTATATGCCCTTACACAATTTTCACAGACTTCGTATGCTTGTTCTTTTGTTTTTAATAGTTTTTGCTAGTATGGTTATGTTAGTAAGATGGTCCACAGAGGCCTTCGGTCTTTTATTCTTAAAGTTGTTCCATGCTTTACTTTTCAATAATACATTTTATCAATGTACAACATAATCCTAATGCTATACATTTTGGAAGAAAGTGATTAGTTACTGTGCAGTCTGCCATATGCATTACAGCAGGAAATAATGCTTTGCCTTCTTCAAATAAGCGGCACAGATATATTCTTACTGGTTTCTCAAGTTTTGTGCATTTCAGCCTAACCTGGAATAACCATGGCACTTTTATGGGAAGAGCAGTAAGATAGGTTACTTCACAGGTCATTTTTATGAAAGATACTTGACTTTTCCCATAAATATTTCTTTAGTATTATTTCTAGGCAAAGCTCCTTGGAGTGTGGGTCTTTATTCTTCCCCATGATGCAAATGCATGTTTACTTCAATCCAGCGGTAAAGGAGTTCAGAAGGTGCCTTTTCTAATACAAAAAAATACAAATTATTGAAGGTTTAGGCTACAGGCATTCAAGTTTTGAAGGCTGGCCTCATAAAATTTAGTTTCCATTTTTATCTGAATGAGCTTCCTGCCCTGTATTTTCAACTGAATTAGAGAGAAATTATTTTTTCATGACAAGCACTGACTTTTGAGCAGTTGGGTTAATCATGAGATTTTACTAAAGCCAGATTTTTATTTTAATATAATTTTTACAAAGGCTTAACTAAAAGTTTGGGGATTTTTTTTTTGCCTGCTTGTTTGTTTGTTAACTAGCCAAAAGTGTTCAAACTAGTGTTTTTCAACTAAGGGTGATTTTTGTCTCCTGGCCCTGGGGGGGCATTTGGTGATGTTCAAAATTATATTGTTTACAGAATTATAGGAATGTGTTCATGACATCTAGTGAGTATAGAGGCAAAGGATGCGTGTAAATAGTGTTCGATAAAGGAGAGAGTTCCCCATAATAACAACAACAAAATAATAATGCAGCCAATAAGTCAATAATGCAGTTTTTAGAAAGCATAATTTGGAAAAGAAAAAAAAACAGCAGTTCTCGTATCATACAACCCAAACCTTGTTCTCTCGTGCTAAAAACTAATAACCAATTCTCAATGTCTGTACCTTTGATATGTCTTAGAGATATAGACTGTCTAGTTTCATTAATTTGTTGAAATATTTGGTTTCCTAATAGTCCCTAGGATTCTTTGCCTTACCTTTCTATAGGAGGTGATACAAATTAACAATCTCACTGTGATCTGACAAATCACACCAGTGACTTTCCTTAGAGAAATAACAGTTGTCGTCTACCTGTTAGCAAATACTCACCAGGATAGTGCAAATGTAAAACACTTCTAAACAAAGGCAATGATACTATCAAAAGCCAGATCCCTGAGTTTCATACTTTTTTTTTCATGAATCCCTTCTTCTTGTTTATTTTGTTTACTTGTTTGATTTTTTTCTTTTCTTTTTATAACAATGAGTTTTGTTTCAATTATAGATGTACAAAGATCATCACAAGTCAATGTGATACATTTTGTGTCCCAAACCCACAGTGCATCCCCCACCCCCCAGATTGTCTTGTTTGAAAAACCAAGGTTTTCCAAAATCTGTGAGTCATTGTCTGTTCTTCAAAGAAGTTCATTGTATCACTTTAGTTGCCACATGTAAGCTGTAGCATTGGGTGTTGTTGTCTAATTGTCTGACTGGTTTCACTTCACATGGTAATTTCTGGGTCCATCCATGTTGCTATAAATGTTGTCAGTTCGTTCCTTTTAATGGCTGAGTAATATTCCATTGTGTGTATGTACCATATCTTCCCTATCCACTCCTCTGTCGATGGGCATTTATGTTGTTTCCGTGACCTGGCTTCTTCCCTCTCCAGCTGCTTTAGATGTAAGGTTAGGTTGTTTATGTGAGCTTTTTCTTGTTTCCTGAGGTAGGCTTGTATTGCTATATACTTTCCTCTTAGAACTGCTTTTGCTGCATCCCAGAGGTTTTGGAGTGTCGTATCTTTGTTGTCATTTGCTTCTAGGTATTTTTTAAGATCCTCTTTGATTTTTCAGTGATCCATTGGTTGTTTAGTAGCGTGTTGTTTAGACTCCACATGTTTGTATTTTCTGCCATTTTTTTCTTGTTGTTTATTTCCAGTCGTATAGCATTGTGGTCAGAGAAGATGCTTGATATGATTTCAGTTTTCTTAGAGTACTGAGGCTTGATTTGTAGCCCAGGATGTGATCAATCTTAGAGAATGTTCCATGCACGCTTGAGAAGAATGTGTATTCTGTTGCTTTTGCATGGAATGAACTATAAATATCTATTAAGTCCATCTGATCTAATGCTTCGTTCAGGGCCTGTGTTTCCTTATTGATTTTCTGTCTGGATGACCTGTCCATTGCTGTAAGTGGGGTGTTAAAGTCCCCCACTGTGATGGTGTTATTGTTGATTTCTCCTTTTAAGGTTGTTAGCAGTTGCCTTATATATTGTGGTGATCCTATATTGGGTGCATAGATATTTAAAATTATTACATCTTCTTCTTGGATTGATCCTTTGATCATTATGTAGTGCCCTTCCTTGTCTCTTAAAATGTTCTTCATTTTAAAGTCTATTTTGTCTGATAGGAGTATTGCTACTCTGGCTTTCTTTTGATGCCCGTTTGCATGGAATCTTTTCTTCCATCCTCTCACTTTCAATTTGTATGTGTCTCTAGAAGTGAAGTGGGTCTCTTGAAGACAGCATGTATATGGATCTTGTTTTTGTATCCATGCGGCCAGTCTACGGCTTTTGGTTGGGGCATTCATGCCATTAACATTTAAGGTAATTATTGATATATATGTTCTTATTGCCATTGTATTAACTATTTGGGGTTTTTGTTGCCTTTTTTTTTTTTTTTACCCTGAAGTTTTGATATAGGAGTCTATATACAAATGAGATTGTTTTAAGCTGTTGGTTTCTTAATTGCACGTGCATCTCCAGTGACCTGCATTTGTGCTCTCTTCTGACGATTTCTGATTTTGGTAGCATAATTGTGCATGGATGATTTAGTGTCTTTACTGTATATATGCCTTTCCTGGTGAGCCTTGTCATTTGTGGTGTTTTTGATTCTGGTTGTGGCCTTTTCTTTTCTGACTAGAGAAGTTCCTTTAGGATTTGTTGTAAAGCTGGTTTAGTGTTGCAGAAATCTCTTAGCTTTTGCTTATCTGTAAAGGTTTTGATCTCTCCTTCAAATCTGAAAGAGAGCCTTGCAGGGTAAAGCAATCTTGGTTGGAAGTTTTTCCCTTTCATCACATTAAGAATATCATGCCACTCCCTTCTGGCCTGCAGAGTTTCAGCTGAAAAATCTGCTGATAACCTTATTGGGGTTCCCTTGTATGTCATTTGTTTCTCTTCCCTAGTTGCTTTCAATATTTTCTCTTTGTCTTTAATTTTGGTCATTTTGATTAATATGTGTCTCAGAGTGTTCCTCCTTGGGTTTATTTTATATGGTACTCGTTGCGCTTCCTGAATTTGACTGAGTGGTTCCTTTCCCATATTAAGGAAGTTTTTGGCTATTATCTCTTCAAATATTTTTTCTGTCCCCTTCGCTCTCTCTTCTCCCTCTGACACCCCTATAATACGGATGTTGGTGCATTTAACATTATCCCAGAGTTCTCTGAGACTCAGCTCATTTCCTTTCAATCTTTTACCTCTTTTCTCTTCCGCATTAGTGATTTCCTCTAATCTGTCCTCCACCTCACTGATTCGTTTTTCTGCCTCCTATATTCTACTTCTAATGAATGGCTGCTTCTAATGAATCTTTTATTTCAGTTATTGTATTTTGCATCTCTTCTTGTTTAACTTTTACATCTTGTACTACTTTGTTCAGTGTTTCCTGTAAATTATCAATCTTTGCCTCCAGTTTATTTCCAATGCCTTGCATCATCTTCAGCATCAACAGTCTAAAGTCTCTTTCTGGGAGGCTGATAATCTTATCACTGAGCTGTTTTTCTGGGCTTTTCTCTTTCTCCCTTATCTGAGTTAAAGTTTTCTGTCTTTTCATTTTTACAGGTTTTTGGTGTGATGACCTTTTTGCTGACAATAGAGTTGTAGCCTCTCTTAGATCTGGCATTTGCCTCCCCTGTGCCTAAAGTTGGTATGGAGGGAGCTTGATGTAGGCTTCCTGATGGGAGGGACTGATGCCTTCCCACTGGTAGGTGGGGTTGATTCTTATCCCTCTGATGGGTGGGACTTTGTCTCTGGATGAGATTAGAGGCTGGCTGTGTGCCTGAGGGTCTTTAGGCAGCCTGTTTACTGATGGGTGGGGCTGAGATCCCACCTGGATTATTATTTGGCCTGGGGCTTCTCAGCGCTGATGGGAGGGACCAGATTTTCCCAGAAATGGCCACCTCCAGAGAAATGCAGGCTGATGAATATTCCCGAGAGCTTCACCTCCAATGCCCTTCCCCCACAACAAGCCTCAGTCACCCCTTTTTTCCCAGGAGATCCTCCAAGAATTGCAGTCAGGCTCCACCCGGATTCCTATGGAGACTGCTTTGCCCTGGGACCCAATGCACGTGAAAGTCTGTGTGTGCCTTTCAAGAATGGGGTCTCTGTTTCCCCTAGTCTTGTGGAGCTTCTGCACACAAGTCCCGCTGGCCTTCAATGCCAGATGCTCTTTCTCGCTGTGCCCGATCCCCAGGCGTGGGGTTTTGACGTGGGGCTCAGAACTCTCAGTCCTGTAGGAGAGTCTCTGTGATGAATTTACTTTCCAGTCTGTGGGGCTTCCCACCCATGAGGTATGGGGTTGCTTCTATCACGTAATCGCCCCTCCTACCTCTTGATGTGGTCTCCTCTTTGTCTTCTGGGGTAGAATATCATTTTTGGAAGTTTAGAGTCCATTTGGTTGAAAGCTGCTTGGCATTTGGTTGTAGTTTTGCTGTTTTTTGGGAGAGAAGTTGAGCTCCAGTCCTTCTATTCCACCGTCTTAATCCAATCTCTCCCTGAGATTCATACTTGAGTTCCTCATTCTTTCTCATATCCAAACTATCAATAACCAATTATCTTCACTTTTTCTTCTGTTATAACCAGCCTGTAAGCTGTTCCCCAATGATTTTTGTTTCCTGGAACTCAGATCTCCATGTATTTCGCTTACATTGAATAGGGTGGCCACTGTGACCCCTAGTATTGCAGAAATGATGTTGGGTGACTTCCACGGCAGAGTCTCTTTTGTTCTTGGATCGCTTGATCTCAGGGAGACTAACTCCACTGTCATGAGGACACTCAAGTAACCTTAGAGTAGGTCTAAAAAGTGAGAAACTGAGGTCTTCTGCCAACAAGTCTAAAACTTCAAAGTCTATCAATGAGCCACAATGAAAAAAACATTCTTCATCTTTATTCAAACCCTCAGGTTGACTGTATTCATGGTCAATATCTTGAATGCAGCCTCTTGAGAGATCCTAAGCTAGAACCACTCAGCTAAAGTGATTCTGGATACCTGTGAACTGTGTGAAATAATAAACACATGTTACATAATAAATGTTGACTTAAGTTGCTAAAGTTTGGGGTGCTTTGTTTTTCAGTAATGAATAGATAACTAAACCAACATCTTTTACCATCTCTGAAAATCATGTATTTTTCTCCATCCTTGCTGCCAGTGTGGTTCAGACCACAGTCCTATGCAGTCAAAAAAAAAAGTTAAAAAAAAAACCCTGTGAAGATGAGTTCCCCTGCAGTGCAATGAGGTTATCAGCATTTCAAGATCACTACAGTGCAGGTTCTATCCCCACTGGGCACAGTGGGTTAATGCTGCATCTGTGGTGTAGTATCAGCTGTGGCTTGGATCTGATCCCTGGCCCAGCTACTACATACGCCATGGGTTAGCCAAAAAAAAAAAAAACCGCAAAAAAACTGTGAAGATAATTACTGTTGCTGGTCAAACTGCCTGCCCCCTTGGGCTTCAGCATGGGCATCCACAATTCTCCCAGGAATCAGTATTCCAATGCAGTAAATGTTTCTCAACAAATTCACCTGGTCTCCAGAGTGTTAAATTGCCTGCTGGTGCATGTGCTGGCACACACGCGTGCACACACACACACGTGCACACACACACACAGTCATTTTCTTCAAAGTAAGGAAGAATCCAATTGAAAAAAATATAAATAAATAAAAAGAAAACCAAAAAACTAATATACAAGGTATGATCAATAGTCTCCACATTGTTCCAAGAGTCACCATTGCTATGATACCTTGGTGCTCCAGTGGGAGAAAGTATTCAGATTCCAATTCCTTTCTATTTGGTTCTCCTTTTTGTCTTATCTTGCAAACTTTTCAATAATAAATATTATAGGCCTTCAATATTTGAACCACCCCTATTTTAATGACTTAATTATGTAAGAGAAGAAGTTCATATCAATGAAAATGGGTATGAGTGAAGGTGACCATCTCTCCTTCCAGCAACCTCTTAGCCCTAAATGCCATGATGTGAGTTCAAATTAGTATTATCCAGCTTATAGCATCAGCAATATTGAACCCTATTTTCTACCTAAACAAAAAAATGCCCTTAACTTGGCCCTTGTTGCACTACATCATCATCTTGTGCTTGCTTATATATTGTTCTCATTCCACTTTAAAGTCCCTAGGCCCCTGTTAACCATGATATTCACATTGCCTGACTTAGTTTTTGACACACACTAGATGATTAGTGCTTGTGTTATTGCATGAATGAATGAATGAATGAATGAATGAATGAATGAATCATATAGATAAGAACAGTATGACCGACCTTGTTAGAACTCTCCTTTATTTTTTTCCTCTTTTCTTTTTCAGAGGTCTCAGATTCTAATGTAGTGATGGACAAATAATCATGTGGTTCTTGTTTAAATGGGTCTTTACTCACTGTCCTGTCTATTGATATCTGTATACATCAGCACTTTCTAATGATATTCATGGGCTTCCACCAGAATCACACTGTAACTTCAACTGATCAAGAAAGTGAAATTAGAGCACAATTCTTATAGAACTAACCCCATCTATAGAATGTGTGGAAACATAGCATCCTTCTAGACTTCAAAAATAATTTTGCCCAAATTTTCATAAAATTGGTAGCAAAAGAGTTTTCTCCAGGATCAAACTGCTTTTATAAGGACAAAGAAAATACAAATATTAGAGCATCTCTAACTTAAAGTAATTCTCTGTCCACCAGGTACCTTATTTATGACCACATGACTTCAGAAATGTCAGTATTACAGAGGTCCCCTGTTTGGGTCTTTATTTCATGCCCCTGGCAATGAGCAGACATCATATACTACTCCATGGTGTTTTATTGTAGTTGAAATAAAATTGATTACATTATATTATTCTGTTGTAGTTTCAAGTATACAACATCATAATTCTATCCATATATGCACTACAAATTAATCACCATAATAAGCCAAGTTACCATCCTTCATCATAGAGTTGACCCCCTTCACCCATTTCACCCAGCTCCCAACTCCCTTCCCTTCTAATAACCACCAGTCTGTTCTCTGTATCTATAAGCTTTGCTGTGTTTTGTTTTGTTTGTTCATTTGTTTTTTTTTTTCCACATTCAACATGTAAATAAAATCACAGTATTTGGCTTTCTCTGACTTATTTCACTAATTATAATGCCTTCAAGACCCATTCATGTTTTGGGATACATGTTATTCTTTATAACTGAGTAGCTTTCCATTGTGTATATATATATTTATCCATTCATTTGCTGATGAATACTTAGATTGTTCCCATACCTTGGCTATTGTAAACAGTGCTATAATTACGTATGTTCAAAGTAGTGTTTTCATTTTCTTTGTGTAAATAACTCAGAAATGAAATAGCTGGATCATATGGTGGTTTTATTGTTTATTTTTTGTGGAACCACCATATTGTTTTCCATGGTGGCTGAACCAATTTATATTCTCATCAGCAATGTAGGAGAGTTACTTTTTCTCCACATCCTTGTCAATACTTGTTATTTCTTGTCATTTTGATAAAATAGTCATTCTAACAGATATGAGGTGATATATTATTGTGGTTTTGATTTGCATTTCCCTAATAGAGATGCTGAACATCTTTCAATGTGCCTGTTGGCCATCAGCATGTCTTCTTTGGAAAATGTCTATGTAGACCCAATGCCTATTTTTTTTAGCCAGATTGTGTTTTTTTGCTATTGAGTTGTTTGAGTTCTTCACATATTTGTGATATTACCCCTTATCAGATATATGCTTTGCAAATATTTTATCTCATTCAGGTTGTTGCCTTTTAATTGTTGATGGTTTCCTTTGCTGTAAATAAGATTTTTAGTTTGATATAGTTCCATTTAATTTTGTTTTTGCTGCCTTTGCATTGTGCATCAAATCCAAAAATTCCATGCCAAGACTAGTGTCAAGGAATTTATTAATTCTTAATTTCTTCTAGGTCTGTGTTTTCTTCTATGAGTTTTAATGTTTCAGGTCTTACATTTAAGTCTTTAATCTGTTTGGATTTCACTCTTGTGTAACATAGTGGTCTAGTTTCATTCTTTTGCATGTGTCTGTCCAGTTTTTCCAGCTCTATTTACTGAAGAGACTCTCCTTTCCCCATAGGATAATCTTGTCTTGTTTATTGTAAATTCATTGACCACATAGTGTGTAGGTTTATTTATGGCTCTCTTTTCTCCATTGGTCTATGTGTCTGTTTTTATGCCAATACTATACTCTTTTTATTACTATAGTTTCACAGTATAGTTTAAAATCAGGGCTTGTGATACCTCCAACTTTGTTCTTCTTTCTCAAGATTGTTTTTGCTATTGGTGGTCTTTTGTAGTTCCATAAAAATTTTAGATTATTTGTTCTTGTTCTGTGAAAATATCATTGGAATTTTTATAGGGATTACATTTCCAGGGATTTATACATTGGCTAGAAGGTCTCAAAATAGAATGTTTATTAATTATAAAAGTTCCACTAGCAACTTTTTAGAAGTGACTTACCTGTAAGTTTTTCTAAGTAAATGAATCTGTTCTTCCTGTATTGTCCGCTAACAGAGTACCATGCTTACAGTTAAAATTATTGTTATCAATTAACTTTCCACTATCAAAGTAATAAAGAATTAACAGTCTAATTGTCCTCTTCCCTTTCACCCTTAAGTGAGTCTGTTTTCTTCCATGTTGGGTTCCTCTTAAGAATCTGAATGTTTACCAGTGATACCCATAATTCACTTCAGGAAAAGAAAACCAGAGTTAATTTTGTTTTTGTTTTTGTTTTTGTTTTTGTTTTCCCATTATACCCAGCTGTACAGCATGGTGACAGGGTTGTACATACATATATGGATTCATCACAAGTGGTTAGACATAGTTCCCAGTGCTATACAGTAGGATCTCCTTGCTTTTCCAGGCCAGAGGCAACAGTCTACAACTATTAACCCCAGACCCCCCTACCATCCCATTCCCTCCACTACCCTTTTGGCAACCACAAGTCTGTTCTCCAAGTCCTTGATTTTCTTTTCTGCATAAAGGTTCATTTGTGCAGTATATTAGATTCCAGTTATTAGTGATATCATATGGTATCTGTCTTTCTCCTTCTGAGTTACTTCACTCAGCATGAGGGTCTCTAATTCCATCCATGTTGCTGCAAATGACATTATTGTATTATTTTTTATGGCTGAGTAGTATTCCATTGTGTATATATACCACATCTTCCTAATCCGATCATCTGTCGATGGACATTTGGGTTGTTTCCATGTCTTGGCTATTGTGAATAGTGCTGCCATGAACATGCGTGTGCATGTGTCTTTTTCAAGGAAAGTTTTGTCCGGGTATATGCCCAAGAGTGGGATTGCTGGGCAGAGTTAATTTTGTAGTGAATACATCTTATACAATCTTATTCTTGTGGGGGAAATATAGAATGTGTTGTTGCTTATATATGATTACTACACTTTCAAAAGGAAAATCTGATAGTGGGATCATAAGAAAACATGGCTTACCTTTCAGAATTTAGATCCCTAAATTATCCTAGGACTTAGATATAAGGATAAGATTTTAATCTGGGTTTTAGTTCCTTCATTCACATACTCATTTTGATGGAAGATTTTGTTATTAGGCTAAATAAATCTGTCTCCCTTATTTCCAACTATGGGAAGCTGGACATATTGTATTTTCTGGGCTTCAGTTATTTTATTTATTACATGGAAATAACTATACCCAATTTAGAGAGTTAGTGTGAGAGTGAAATAAAATTAAATTAAATAACATTCATATAAATAGTATGAGTACTCGGTAACTACTATTTATTTTATTAACAACTTTAAATAATTTTGCTTAGAAATAAATTAGTTCTAGATAATTAACTTTCTTATAATCTCTATAGTTCTTTAATAGATAATGAAACTTTTCAAAATGTTCCTTCTTCTCTAAATAAAGAGACCTCAATTACAATAGATTTATGAATTTGCCAATGTGTACAGCTTGCATGCTACACCTTGGCTTTGCTGATTGGCTCCATTCTGGGTTAGTGTCTTTTCTCCTGACCAGAGGAATTAGTGAAATAGATTTGGTGCCTGCTGAGTGGTAGTTCATCCGGTGCCCATCAATATTGTGTTAGGGTGTTAGGGACTTTGTGTATATTTTCCATAAGGAGTGCTTTCAGCTGGTAATTCAGACACTAGTCCTTTCCACTTTGATAGTTTCTGTTTGTGGCTTAAATCACCCCCATCCAAACATTGGCTTCAGATACTATCCTCATCTCCCAGACCAACCTCATCATTTAGTCCACGTCTCCCAACATAGTAAAGGAGAAACTCAGCGTAGAATCTTTCTGTTCACACTTCCTGAAACCCTCTCTCATCAAGGAGATACTAAGTTTGACTATTGCATGTCTTTTGCGTGGAGAATATCTTTTTAACTTTTCCAAATCTGTAATTTCAAAGATATAATTTCCTTTTATGTAACACAATCCCTTTTACATGAATTTGATTATCTTTATTAGGAGAAATAACTCCTGATTGCTTTATTGCTTTAAAACAAACGAAAAGAGTATGGTCACTGAAACCACAGAGTTCTGGGGTATTGACTTGTTCTCTACTACAGAATACATATACACCCACACAAATACATTAAAATAAAGCATGTTGAGAATCTCTATTAATTTATAGCAATTTGTGGACTAACCAGTGAAAGTTTAGGTTATCATTCAAATCCATCTCATATATCTACCTCATACCTTTTACTTTAATATGAAGTGAAGAAATATGAAATGCACTCTTCTGCTTCCAAAGTACCACAGAGAATGGTGACATCAATTTGAAGTGCAAAAAGTGTTTTAGCTGTACTTTATGTACAGGTTGCTTGTCAAATGGCCAATGGACAATTCAGAACTAAAATGAATATGAAGGAGTTTCCTTCGTGGCTTAGTGGTAATGAAACCTGACTAGTGTCCGTGAGGATGCGGGTTTGATATGTGGCCTTGCTCAGTGAGTTAAGGATCCAGCATTGCCTTGAGCTGCGGTGTAGATTACAGTCATGGCTCAGATATGATGTTGCTGCTTTTGTGGCATAGGCCAGCAGCTGCAGCTCCAATTGGACCATTAGCTGAGAACTTCCATATACCACGGTGTGGCCCTAAAAAGACAAAATAATAATAGTAGTAATAATAATAATAATAATAATAATAATAAATGTATGTGGAGGGAATTCAGGCATTCTGGAGAGTTTAGGCATTCCTGTAGTGCTTTTGTTTGTTTGTTTCTTGGCAATTGATTTATCTCAAGATCAATTTTTACACCTGTGTGTAAAAATCATTTCTCTTTCTCTTTTTATTTTTTGTGGAGCAAGGCTCAGACAGCAATGGAGTCAGTCAGTCAAGGGAGAGGAGGTATTCAGAAATGGAGATTCCTGGTTTTGAGGAAATACGTATCAGGGTAGGAAACTGGATTTAAAGAGTCATTAAAAAAGCCATAAATGAGAAGGCAGGTCCATGTTCAGAAAAGACTCCTAAAAGGACAAACCAAATGTCAATCTTTTTAACAAAGGATGCAATTAAGAGTAATTCCTGTATTGTATGGAACGTCTAAAGGGCAAAAAAATCCAAGGAGAGCATTTCAGATTCAGCAAAGCGGGAGGGCAGGCAGCAGGAAATGAATCCCTCAACTGTAAATGGGGAACAATAATGGCCATATCATAAAGCTTTATTGGTAGAAAAATTATACAAATACACGGTCACATCCCTGCATAATGCGATAATGTCCTGATATCTATAAGCATATAAAGACAGTATGTATGCCCCTGCTCTGGGGTGAAATAACAAACTTTGATGTCCCAAGGAATAAAGGTGCCTTTGCTTATTATAAGCTTCATTTAGTGAGGGAGATGGACTTGTTAGAAAGGAACTAATGAGCTTCATTTTTTATTCATTCTTTTTATCCTTTATTTTTATTCCTTCTTCTCTAAGATTTCTACGGAATCCATCTCAGTCACCAAATTTTAGGCACCATATTAGATCTCCAGAGAGAACACAATCCCCATTTTTTTCTTCATTTAATTGCTGTGGAGTTACCTATTCCAGTCCTAGCTCCCAAAAACTCAGATGGTATTTTTTCAAATTTAATTGCTAAAAAACTAAGGATGGATAACAAAAAATCTATTATCTGATAAAAATATATAATTTTATGAAATCCATATTCTTCTCTCTAATTTCCCAAATGTCTTATCACAGACCACTTTGCTTGATTCCCTTTACAGAGTTTCTAGCTTTTAACTCCTTGTCATCATTTCAACCTCACGTGAGATGGTTTACTAAATGATGATGGTTACTGTATTAACCTGAAGTAAATTTTGCTTGTACAAGCTTTCAGAACTGGAGAGCTGGTGGACTCCTTCATATCTTCCAGTACTTACATTTAGGAATGGTCCCTGAAAGCTGGATCCCAGGACAGTTCAGCTGACTTGTGTTAGTCTACACTTGCAACTTCTTGGTAAAATATCTGATCATTTTGCAGAACAGCATCCTGAATAGATTCTGAGCACCTGAAAATATGATGTTTTAGCTCCGTATATTAACACCCTACCACCAATCTTTCAGATTCCCCTTGGTGATGAATCCGTTCTCTTGTGCACCACCAAAGGATTGGCATTATTCTCCAGATTCCTCTAATCATTTCCTTTAATATATGACACTTTCAGTCCCAAAGCTATATAACAAGTAATTTCTAAAGATATCCTGGTCTTCTAAAGCAAGTCTCTAACCATATTCTAAATGAAAACCTATTCTGCCTCAATTCATAGTTTTAACTACAGAGGAAAAAAAAAATTCAAAGCTTTCCTCTTCTCTACTACTCCAATAACAATTTAACTGTTGAGGTGCATTCTCACAGGCTGATTCTTTCTCCTTTTCCTTGTGTATTTATTCTCATCTAATCAAGAAAACTCTTGAAGGTAAATTTTAGCCCTCAGTGTTCTAATAAGAAAATTCTTATCTGAAATCTTTGAATGGGGGTTGACTTAGCAAATCACAAAGATTTTTTTCTATTATACGTATATTTAATATTTTAATATTTCTCTCTTTTATTATTTTGTTCATTTGTTTTGGTCCTGTGTGCATGTAGGTTTTAAATGTTTTGATGTTTATTATTTCAGAGATCACAGAAAAAAATAGCTAATGGTTTCAGAGTGTGTCTCCTTCCAGTTCTGAAGAGATGTACACAGAAATGAGAGTATCTACCTGGAACTTTAAGAGATACATTTGAGTTGAACCTATTAATTCCTTAAGTTGTCAACAGAAAAAAAAAATCTGTCAAATTATTTTTGACATTCTTTACAGTTTACTTTTATAATTAATGCTGCTATATCCAGGTTGCTGAATTAGGTCCATTTCTGAGTATTTTATATTCTTACAGAACATGAGTGATTACAGTGGAAACCAGCTAGGAAGAAGGATTATAATTGGATAAAAATTTTAAAAGAGTGAATTAATTATCAGGAAGTATAATTAATCAGGGTTATTCTTCTCAAGGTTAGCACTTTAAAATGTATTTTACAGGTAATATAAAATGCCTCACTTAGTTAAAACCTTTTATAATGATGATAATACACCATATCACAAAGACGAAGAGAAATCCTTTTTACATGAAATCCCTGTTTTGTTTAATTCTGTTTCCTTCGCTCTATCATCAATCCAGTGGTCAGCCGGCAGAACAGAAGGCAGGATAATTGGGTTTGGAGTTTTACCACCCATTTATGGAAATTTGGAGAGCTGCAGCCACAAGTGACACTGGTTTCAGCTATGTTATACCAATTCCTAATGGACATCTGTCCACTTTCTCAGTGCTTTCTCCTTACATTTTAGCTAAATGTCAAGCATGTATTCAAGAGAGACTCTTTAGTATGGTACCCAATTTTTTTTAATAGGTTTACATTTTACAATCTAGAATCTCTTTTTAAAATTGTAATTTTTCATTACAGACAATTGCAAATATACATAAAAGTAGATAGATTATATATGTATAGGAGCAGAGGGTATACTGGAAATCTCTGTCAATTTCCTCTCCCTCCCAATTTTGTTGTGAACCTAAATCTGCTCTAAAAAGAAAAAAAAGTCTTAGAAAAAAAGTAGATAGACAATTATAATAAATATACCTGTACTCATTAGTTCAAAACCATCAGTTCAGGACAATTCCAACCCTTCTTTCTCCATCCATACATTTTTCAAATTAATTTGAGTAATAGCACACATTATATAATTTAACCCTTAGTAATGTTGGTATGTAAACCTAAGACATAAAACACCTTTTTTGTTATCATAAGCATATATACCATTCATAACTAGATATTATTTAATATCATCAAATATGATTCAATTAATTCAAAAGTGAACTAGAATCTCTGCTTTAAAAAAAATTCCTAAAAGTCAACAGGTTTTTAAACCTTAAAACAATTTTTTAAATATTTTAATTTATTTTTTTTTGTTTTATATTCAGGCAAACTCATTTGTAATGCTTTCTTTAATATCATTTGCAATTATTTGTGTCTGTATGTTTTCATCTCTTTATCTTTCCATTTGTAAATATGACTAAAGAGATACTTCAAATTACATTTACATAAAGCTAATGTAAGTTATTTTAAATAAATCAACTGGGTATGAGATCCCAGTTGATTCATTTAAAAAATATTTTTGTGGGTATGTATATGCTTACACACATGCTTTCAGCTATTGTTTAATTTTTTAATGACTATATATATGCACATATATATATACACACATATATGCATTTTAAAAATCTATTTTATAAAATATAATAGGGTGACATGTCATTCCTCACTGAGTTCAAGAGTGTAATTTTGAATTTTAAAAACGTATTTTATATAGCTAAATGTATTGTGTATAATCAGAATGGTCTAAGGTACCCTACAGTGGTAGGCAACTTCAAAATATTAGTGGCTTAAAGTAAAGATTAATATCTTGATCACACTATACACTTGTTGAAAATCTGCTCACTATAGTCATTTGAGGATCCAAGACGACTGAGCAACCCGTATCTTGAAAGATGTTGGTTATACAAATATCCCAAAGAGCAGAGAGAGAGAGAGAGAGACAGAGTCTTATGCATGCAACTAAATGCTTAGCCAGTAATCAATTCCACTCATAAGTTCTTGTCCAGGCTAATCATATGACCCTACCCAACAATAAGGAGTCCAGGAAATGCTTTCCTATCAGACATCTAGAAGTAGTACTTAAGAACTGGAAATATTTGTCAAACTGCACTGATGCCTACCCCAATGATTCAATAATTTCCTACATGAATGGGCTACCTCGTTCAAATGTATAATTTTTATATTTTATTTTTCAAATTATATCTACCAAAGTTGCTGTGGGATGAAGTAGGAATAAGAAAATTTTCGTTAAAAGGACATACCAGAGAAAGACTGTAGCAACAACCTGGGACCAAAAGAAATGAATACAAGTGCATACAAAATCAGTTCCCATGGTAGTCAAAGACTACCTTGTGCCAGACAATGGGAGTAAAGATTGAGTGAGACACAGATTAACTTATCCAGGAATTCATACGCAAACTGAAGCATCATAATTTTCAATAAGAGCATCTCTACCATTGCTATAGGCTGTCAGTCCCGACGGAATGGTTAGTTAGTGT
The DNA here is from genome assembly GCA_004024745.2 of Catagonus wagneri. Classification (NCBI taxonomy): domain Eukaryota; kingdom Metazoa; phylum Chordata; class Mammalia; order Artiodactyla; family Tayassuidae; genus Catagonus; species Catagonus wagneri. The sequence goes on along the minus strand of PVHT020000165.1, from coordinate 6,727,415 downwards.
AACAGCACTGTATAAATACTTGCTGAGAGGAAGTCAAAGAATCTGTCTTCATTCTGTGAAGAACTTTTCAAATTTCTCCTTCTCAGACATATTGACAAAAACTGAGGCAGCTTTCACATTTATTAGAAATTTTTAGAACAATCACAGTGACTTCAGCTTTCTAACCTAGCAATTTCTAATCATGCTTCAATATCAGTAACACTGAAGCCTTTAATTCATTTTTTAACACAGTTTTCTCTTAATATATGAAAAAATATTAAAGGTAAGTTCAAATATAAATTATTCAGGGATGGAACGATGTGAGATAACTTATGTCAACTTTTGGGCATATGGCCATGCAGATGTTTTCTATGCATGTGTGTGATTTTTCTTTAATGGATTACATTATATCATAGTATACATCTTATATACTTTAAGTACTTAAATTAAGTGTATAATACCACCCTGAAATAGTTCACATTGTCATAAATACCTCATGTCACAATATTGCACAAATTATTTTTAGTATCTGAATTGTGTTCAATTTTACAACTTATTTTATCATTTCTATTTTTTATTGAGCATTTATGTTGATTCAACTAGTCCAACAGATGTAAGCAGTATTGGTTTGAACATCACTATAAGTGCATATTATACTCAACTTTATTTCCTTTAGATAAGTTACTAGATATGAAATTTCTGTGTCACAATGTATGTATGTTTATAGATTTTTGATGTTGCATGTTGATTCATCTTCCAAATTGTATAGCAGTGTATACTTCCAGATAAATGCATAAGAGAAACAGTGTATGTCAACTACGGAATTGGGTATGGCTGCTAGTATGATCTGAAATCACTGTAGCTTCTCTTACAAACAATAAAAAAAATTCAGACAGGAAGTTTGGGCAGCTTCTCACAGTATCAGTGGCGTATGATCTTTCTGTCAATCTTTTGTTCTTTTTAGAATATGTCTCTATTCCTTAAATTTGCCTTATCATCTACAATATAGGTACTGTAGCTCCAGCCATCATATCTCCATCCACATCAATGAGTCAGAATGAAACAAGGAAAAAAATAAATCTGTAAAATTAGAAAAATCTGCCACTTGAGTAAACTTTCCTAAAAGAGGTCATTTTAAGAACCATCTTCAAAATGTTTTTTACACATCATTGGTCAGTTTTATCTGTCTGGGAGGGTTTGAAAATATAAAAAGATCTATCCATAATAGATCTTTAGCTGGATCTATTATGAATTCCAGTAACAAAGGTACTGGGGTGGGAAATTGATACTGAGAAGGAAACTTATAGCTTCTGTCAAAACACTGTAAATGTATATACATGAAGCTATATATATTTAAGTTTTATCAATAGATCAAGTTATATACTTTTTTAGTTTAATTTTTGAACAAGAATTTTCAGTAGTTTATAACTTTTTTTGGCAAGTTTAAAAACAGCAAGAGATAAAGTGAATTCAGGCCTCAGGAACAGATTTCTAAAGTAATAAGAACTGAGTATCCAATAGCTTCATAAAAAGATAAATTTTAACAATGTAAGTTTAAATGCTACATGTATAATCAAATTAATTATTGAATGTACCCTTATTTTCTCTGCTGAAAAAGAAACAAGGTTTATCTATTTTACAATCCCAAAATGAAAATTTTTAGAGTATTTTGAAAAATCACCCAGAGAAATGAACTAAAAGTCATGATTGAAAATGATGAATTATCTTTCAAATTACAAAGTCACTTGTGGCAGGTTCCCTAATAGTTTAATCTTCTTTTATAGTACCTTTCATTATACCTTTTAATAATAAAATATCCCTGAAGGTAATTATACCTTCTAGTTGGTTTCTTAGAGCCCTATTTCTGATAAATCTTGTGTTAAACACAGCAAAAATAATAAGCCATACAATAAGTATGATAATTTTTTAAACATTCTTAATTTTAAGATTTTCAACACAGTTGGGTCATCATGAGGGTCCCCTGTTTGACAGCATACTTTCTACGGAACAGGCAGGTCAACAATCAGGGTGCAAAATAAAGTAATACCTGGATAGAAAGTTCTGAAATTTAACTGTTAGATCAGGTATGATCTTTTACTCTAGAGATTTGGGTAAATTTCTGAATTCTTCTCAGTTTAAGTTTCTCCAAAAGAAAATGTAGGGGATATCTGATTTATAGTCTTGAATAAGAATATGAATGGTAAAAGATACCAATATACTTAGTGCATAACAAAACTCTATACAAATATAAAGTGGTGTGGTAAACATCATATTAGCAAGACACTTAAAAAAGAAGGATCATTTGCCATGCATTATTTGTTTTCTAGGAAGTAAAGGGCAAAGAGTACAGTTTTAGCTATTATTGACTTTATAAGTAAATTTCCAGAAGGCCTCAAATATCATTGATCCTCCACTAGATGCAGAAATATGGAGAAATAGTTTACCTTAAATGTCTCCTTTCAGAGCCACTTGAACTCAATTTGGGAATCGATAGACAAGTTACAAGGTTTTGTATAATATTTCTTATATTTCGAGAACATGTAATTATTTAAAACAACTGTTCCATATTGTCTTTTAAAAATATTCTTAAGATATAAAGGTATACAGTAAACTTAGATGTTCACATAACAATATAAACTGCCTTCCTTTATCTGAACTCAGAACTGAGGAACCATTTTCAAGAGTAATTTTTAGGATTCTGCCTTGAGTTGCAAGTCAGAACATACAGTGTTTCTCCTACACATACAGAGTGTAAAAGTTTTCTAGTAATAGTACAGCAACTTACACTTTAGCATCCCTTGGCCCCACCTCAATCCAACTCCAGAGAGGAAATCAGAAATCACATTAGTTATTTCTACAGGAGGAATTTAGTATACGGCATTAATTATACAGATGTTAAAGGATCAAACCAACACAAAAAGACTATTGAAGCAATCCAGACATAGTAAACTGCAGGATACAGCCACCACCTCTGAGCTGGAGGGAAAAAAAGAAAGTAGTTGGGGAATCAGAATTGGGAAAATTTGACACAGGGATGCAGACATGCAAGGGAATAGTCCTGCCCACCTGGTGCAATTTCCTAAGGTCCCATAGAGATGAGTCAGAACTTCAAGTTGGAACAAACAATACTCAGATGATACGGTACACAGTGAGGTTAGTTTAAGGAGCTTTGAGAAAAGCTGGAGACTGGGAACTAATGGGTAATGCACGGACGAAGATTATCAGGAAAGTTTGGTATCCTGCCCTTATTATCAGTGCAGTGAATTAGGATGTATTATTATTTGAGTAGTAACTGTTTCCCCCTCTCTTCTTGATGTCTTCACCTCCAACTAGAGCAAAGTGTCTTTCACCATAATTCCAGAACATGTGGTAATTCAAAACTAAGAGACTGCAGGGAGGTAGATAGAACTTTTGGAATGTGAGGAGAAAGGGGTAAGATGTGTCTAGAAAACATCAATTCTCTAACTACAAAGGAGCGGAAAGAGAAGCGGGAAAATGCCATCTGACTGGAGTTGAGAAAAGAGGGTTTGCGATTTCAGAGTTTGAAAGACTTTAGAACAGACACAAGGTAAGAAAGCATTAGGGCTTCTAGAAGTCCCAGTGTGGGAATTTCAGTGTTCTCAGAGAAATGCATACAAAAGCTGTATTTTCTTTTTAGTCACTATGTGCTGGACAGAGTCTGCTCCAGGCAGAAACTGAACCGTGTGGGTTTTAGCACTTACAAAATTTTCACAAAATAAGAACCTAGTACATGTTAGAATTCTGTAGTTAAAAAAAAAAAGGCCTTTATATATATTCCTCTCTGTGTAATGCTTAAATGATGTTTCACATTTACATTAACATTAACCACAGACAGGAGACCACCCAATTGAAACCGCTTCTTCATTTTAGGAAAAGAAAAGAAAATCCTGGAATGGAGAGAATAATGTTTACTTATCAAAATTAAACATTATTAAAATTCTGTGCTTAGCAATTATGCTTATGTGTGTCCTTTAATTAATAAATGTTAACACAATTAAAAAAATAAATGATAGTATCTAAATGTTAGTAAATGTCATAATGATTAATTATATTGATTATCTCCTACTGACAGCTCAAAAAAAAAATGCATTTTTTTTCTTTTGACATCTCAATAAAAGAAAACACTTGACTCCATCAGGTTACTTAGAAATAACAAACACTTTAAAATCTTATATTAAAAAAACACAGAGTTAACAAGCAGCTTTCAAACTTTTGAAAAGCAATTGAATGGAAATTAGACATTTGGGGCTAGCTTGTGTTGCCACTGTAGAATCTCTTTCAAACTGCTTTTGCTTTTGGATTGATTTTTTAAGTATACCTGTGACAGACTAGGCTTTCATCTCTGCACTCTCACACAAATGTACATTAAAAGTAAAAGTGAGCAGCAAACAATGATTGTAATTTACTTTCAATCATAGAGTTTGCCTGGCTTAAGCCATTCTAGAGTTTTTGGCACCTTGAATAAGATCTTCTCCTAAGAGGAAACTTGCTATATTCAGAGAGTAAAGCCTCCGATAAATTATAGGAAATTTGGCAAGTGTTTAGAGCAGCTTTGCATAAAAGGTATCACTCAACTTCTCTAGCTTTATCGTGCTAAATATATGACCTTGGGCTTGATAGTGACCTTTCCTAAGCCTATGTTTCTTCACCTACTTAACGGAGAAACTAAAATGCCTAAGTCATGGATTTGCTAAAAGAATTAAGTGAAATAATCCTTATGTATCACTGACACATAATTACCAATATTTAGTAATTTTATTACTAGCAGTTTTACGTGGCACCTAGCCTATGTATATATCAAGAAAATTGCTGGGATTCCACAAGATTTTTGGGTTATTTTACCCAGTGATCATTTCTGGTTTTAGGAAATATCTTTCCTAGAAAGATTAATGGATGGCATTTATTTTCTCTTTAACATTTAAAATGAGTTTGAATAGATGTGTTTTTATATTCGATGATACCTCTTGAAGGGTAATTTCTCTGCTCATGGCAATACTACAGTTAGAAATTGCTTCTATATCTCCAAAACAAGACTTCTTGGTCTAAGTATTTGAAGTATCATTATTATTAGGAGATAATCATATGCTCAAAACAACATTACTAGTAGTAATATAAAAGCTGTTAAATATGAAAATATTCCATATTCCTACTCCATATAAGAAAGCACCTTTACAAATAACTCATCATATTTTCCTGTTATTTCAGCTCATTTGTGACACTCTTTACTCTCCCAATCCAGTCAGATATTTTACGTGCACTATTTTGTTTTGTCTTCTGTCTTTTGCCTTTCCACCTGAAATACTTTCTTCATTTTAAAAAGGTGCATCATTACTTTTTTTTCTGAAGACTACTCTTCAGAAACACATGAAGATTCACACATTCAAACATGAACATCTCTGAACACTTCTAGATAACCATCCATGGTAGAGTCTGAAAATGTAACTGGAAGAGACCTTAGTGAGTGTCCTACATCCTACTTCCTTGTTTAGAAGATGTTGAAACCCCAGGTGGTCAATAACAAACCCAATATCACTCAAGGACTAGGCAGGAACCCACTTTGCTCCTCAAGCTTGGTTTGCACATATTTTCAAGGTAGTGTGTTTAACACATATCCAGTAAATATTGACTGAGCATCTTCTGTTTACCTGGCACCATCTCAGGCACTGAGGGTAGAGCTGAAAGGAAAAAATGTCCACCTACACATCATTTACTGGTGGAGAATAAATAAGCACAAAATATTTAACATGTCAATGAAAGATGATGTCTATAAGGAAAAATATCTATGTAAGATGACATGGAAGTCCACTCTTAGACCCTAATCTATCTGCTCTGCACTTCTATTAGGATTCATGCTCCACAGACAAATCTTCCTTGTTCCTTTAGAGCAATCCTTTATTTTATTTCATTTGCTTTTTAGGGCCACACCCACAGCATATGGAAGTTACCAGGCTAGGGGTCAAATTGGAGCTACAGCTTCTGGTCTACACCACAGCCACAGCAATGCAGGATCCAAGCCACATCTGCAACTTACACCACATCTCGTGGCAACAATGGATACCCAACCCACTGAGCGAGGCCAGGGACTGAACCCACAATCTCATGAATACTAGTTGGATTTGTTTCCACTGCACCACAATGGGAACTCCCCAATTTATTTTGGCCGTGCCTGTGGCAGGCAGAAGTTACTGGGCTAGGGAATGAACCTGCATCACAGCAGCAACCAAAGCCAGCATAACAACAATGCTGATCCTGAACCCACTGAGCCACCAGGGAACTCCTGGAGCAATCCTTTAGGTCATTTCATTAGGTCGCCCACAAGGCCTGGTCTTAGAATTCCCACTACCCCAAACACACACACTTTTTGCTCTACAGGCCTGTTGGCTTGCTTTGTTTTCATCATTAACATGTTGTTCCCCAATTTTTGGTAGACTGGCCTTTAAATCACAGCACACGAAGACTATCTAGAGTTCACAAAGGCATGGATAGCTTTATAGCAATTCATTTCCTTAACTGTTCTCCTTTCCAAAGCCACCCTCCTAAGTATCTGTTCATCTGTGGTCTGTCAGTTCGTTCCTTGCTCCTCTTGTACAATGTTCATCTCTTCCCGCACTGATAAAGTAATGTCTCACCCAGTCCAAATCTCATTTTGATGCCACAAGCTATAAAGACTCCCAGGGGCAAGTTGAGGGTATAAAGATGCAGTGAGGAGACGTTTTATTTCATCCTAGCTATAGACTTATGGAGCTCAGTGCCCCTGTCTCTCTCCCTCTCCCTCTCCCTCTCCCTCTCCCTCTCCCTCTCCCTCTCCCTCTCCCTCTCTCTCCTTCCATCCAATATTAAGGTAGTCACAATGTGCTACTCTTTAGAGAATATATCAGTAAGCACCAGTAAAAAATTACTGCCCTTTTGGTGCTTATATTCTAGTGGTATACTCCTTTCCTTCCTTCTTCTCATCCTTCTCTCCTGCCTTCATCCTTTTCTCCTTTTCCAGTCTGTCTTAAATAAGAATAAGTCAGAAAATTTTAACAAGGATGTACATTACCTTTTTTCAAATTAAAAACTAAAATCAGACCTTTTTCTGTTTGAAGGTATGTTTGATGGGAAGGACTAGTTTGACAATGAGGACCCATTTTTGCCAACTAGCTTATTCAGCTGAATGAACTAAATCTGAAGCTGTAAATTTTTGACATATGTATATTTTTAAAAAACATATGTAATGTGCCTCACTTCTGGAAAGTATGTCATTTGAAACTCTAAACAAATGATAATTAAAATTTGAGATGTCAATTTTAAGATGTGTAAAGACATACATGGTTTTTCAGAATTCTTTTGGAGAATACCCCATCTACGCTCTTCAAACCACTATGCTGGGGTTCTTCTACTTCAGACTGATTATAGGGAGGGGCAGAAGGGGCCTCAAGTTTCCCTTGAATTGACTTTGTTACTTGCCAGGAGATCAGCATCCACTCTGCCAAGTTCTTTCCTAATGGAATAAATGGAAGAAAGGAAGGTGGTTAAAAGGTTTGAAAACCACAGAAAAGTTTATTTTCACTACCCTTTGCATTCAGTGTATCATGTTCTTCCTTGTAGAAGCTGAGCTTTTCAACCCCAGCACTGCTGACATTTTAGATGTGATCATTCTTTGTTGCAGGAGCTATCCTGAGCATTGGAACGTATCTAGCCACACCCCTTGCCACTACCCACCAAAATACCAGCAGCACCCCCTCTTCCAGTTGTGACATTAAAAATGGTCTCCAGACATGGCCAGATTGTCCCCGAGGGGGCAAAATCACCCCTGATTGATAACCACTGTGCTATTGTAACCAGATGTATTATTGACTTTCTTTCTGATATAGTAACTAGGAGTCCCTTTGGATTTGCTTATCCCTGAAACTAAAATCTCAGCAAACTTCTCTGCTTTCATCTAGTCAGTAGGAATAAAAAAAAAAAAAAAAAAAAAAAGAGGGAAAAACCTTTTCCAGATCTACTCTCCTGGGATTAGTGGCAGAATGCCTCATCCTGTGAGACAACTATGTTATGGAACTGTTTCTTTAAAAACTTTCCTCCCATGCTACAGTAGTTAGTACATTTATTCTTTAGGAGATAATGTAATTTTACTCAGCATGTGGCTGTCAAGCAGAATACTTGACTGAAAATTGAATCTAAACTTTAGGAGTTCCTATTGTGACTCATTGAGTTAAGATCCTGACATATTGTCCGTAAGGATGTGGGTTCAATCCCTGTCCTCCTTCACTGGGTTAAGGATCCAGCATTGCTGCAAGCTGTGGCGTAGTTCACAGATGTAGTTTGGATCCCACGTTGCTGTGGCTGTGGGTAGGCCTGAAGCCTCAGCTCCAATTTGAACCCTAGCCTGGGAACTTCCATATGACGCAGGTGTGGCCATAAAATGAAAATAAATAAATCTAAACACTAAATATATACAAGCAGGGTAAAAATAATTACTTAGCTATTCCTAACTATCATATATATAGACAACTATCGATTGACTTAAGAATAGAATATGGTTTTAAAAGTGAAAAATGTTGTGATACCTAGTGAAATTCCTTTGAGTAGAAAGGATTCACGTCCACGGGCTATTTAATGTGACTGAGGTTTAACCACAGCTCTAAGAAAGTAGGTGCCAACTGTCTAAATTTCAAATAGAGGATATACATAGGCAGGCCTGGCAGAGAGAGGGGTGACTTAAAACAAGATTTGCCAACTTTATGAAAAGTTTTAATTTAGAGGGGCCAACAGGTTGGAAATAAAAGAATTTCTTGAACCAGCCATTCATGACAGAGGATGGATTGATGGTTTTCACGTCCCCTCAAGCCTAGCTCAAATGGCTAAAGGAGACCTGTGAAGATCCTAAAGATGTGACTTTCGGAGATCAGTGGCCATGGTGCATGATTTCTGATGAACTCCTGAACAAAAAGGCTAGAACATAGACTGCCTAAAAGTTCATAGTAGCAGAGAGCAGAGCTGAGTTTGGAAGAAACCACCCTCTCCCTAAACATAAGTCAAAGATACGTGGTATTCTGCAGTGGGAATGTTGGTTTAAAACGGCTTCCCCAGAGAGCTTCTGCCCAATGACAAGTGACCTCAGCAGAAGATGCTGGAAGGACACAGTGACATGCAGAACTGAGGCAGGATGGTAAACAGCCAGCTGAATAAGAGGTACTCCACAAGTAAGAGGGCTACTGAGGACATCTCCAGAAGTCAAGGGAGCGTGTATGAGAAAAAGATGTTTAAACATCTGCCACATCTGGAGAATACCAGTGTCCCATCCCCTTATATCAGCCCAGGACAACATTTCCTGTCAACACCCTCTCCTCTCTTTCAACCCTGGAGAAGCCATTGGGAGCCTAGGAAGAGAGGGAAGAGGAGCCACAGTCAAGGTATAAAAATAATACCAACCCTACATTCCCTTCCTGCTACAGGAGGCAGTCAGGGGAAAGCAGAAGCTGATGGATGGAAGGTGTGTCCATTGGGAGAAACTTCTAACTTTGCAACACCTGAGTTGGTGATCAGTACAATACAGTGGAAAAAGTAATTACTAAAAGGAAATGATGTTTTGTGGCTGAGATTGACTGAAGAGTGGTTGTTAGGGTCAAAGGAAGACGCTAATCTGCGAGGCTTGCCCAAGATTTCTTCTAGGTGCAGAAGGACCAGTTGCATGAAAAGCATTTGAAGAAGCAGCAAAGGGAAAAAATAAAGTTGTTTTCTGATTGCATTGTACAAGTCCTGCCTGTTCAACATATCAGCTACATACAAGTAAACACTGAACAGCTTATTCAGTGATAATCCAATTGACAGCTTTATAGTGTAATACAGTATCATTTTTATTTTGCTATAAATTACATAGTGCCTGCCTCTTCATCACTGAGACAAAAATGTTCTCACTTCTCTTTCATCATCATATACTGAATTCCTGCCTTAGTACTGTACAGAATTTATCCGTCTCTAGTTTGAAAGAATAGGAAAAGAAAACCCCACACAGAAAGAAAGAAGACATGCTTGTTTTTGCTTGTAAATCTTTCCTAACCATAATAAAAATAATTGATTAAGGGAGACATTGAGGACTGATGTTATAATTCAATCTCTTGGCTTTGATTATAGGATAAATCAACAGGATTTCTTCAACAGAGAAATAGCACTCAAATCAATCTTTTCTTATTGGTGTCCTTTATACTACATATGTGATTACATAGCTTAGAAAAATGTCAGATTTCATAAGCATTTATTCGCCCAGTGGATATTCAAGAGAGAAAAATCCTTTAGAGAAGGAAAATTAGAATGAAAGTTTGGGTGAAAAGTGTATCTAAGCCAAAGGGGAAACAAGTGCCCTTTTGGAGAGAGCTGGCTTGCCTAGTAAAGAAATTTTATATGCTAGATATCAGTAAACCTAAGTCCTAGACTTGAAGTTAAGACTTGGAAACTTGGGTGGGTATTATTCAGTATTGTTGTTATTAAGCTTTGGATTGCAGAAGCTTAGTTAGAGGCGAGGTAAGAAAAAAGAAGCAGGGAAAGTGATGGAGTGATGGAGGTAGACAGAGAAAGAAGGAATCAATTTTAAACATCACTGAGAAATTCTAAGGTAGTTGCTTCAAGTATAGGTGGAGACAGGTATTCTAGTGACATGAAACTTTCACTCTACTTGCCACATTTTCTTACTTCTCTGTTGACTTCATTCTCGTTCTTCATTCTGTGTTGAGCTATGCAACTAGAAGCTTAAATTTTTTTGCTCTAAGTTCAAAGGAAGAGTATGCTTCCTTCACGGGCTTCCTTCTAAACTAATTCCTGAATAAACTGACATGGGTTGTATGTCCGTTTTGAATATATCATTATGATTGGGTGTGTAATACATGATGATTTCCAAGGCCAGCATAATATACCCTCTGCTAGTTATGATGGTGGAGCCAGCCCCAGACAAATTCTAGGAACTGAGATGACTGAAAGAGAAACTATAGACTTGAAAATTGTGTGGCAAAGGGAGTCTTTAAGCAAAATCTGCCCTAATAAAGGGAGAAAGGAAACTAAGTAGATACAAACAACTGTCCACTTAAGGTGATTTATGTTGCGTCTTAGGATGTGGTCTTTGCAGCTTTAACACTGATAACATAGGTTCTATATATTTCCTAGGTTCATTATTGTCGAGCTTAAATGTGATCATAGATGTAAAAATACATCAAAATAAGTGTTGAGTTAAAAATATGTTTTTTAGTATTTTGAAAAGGTCTGTAGATCAGAAAATATGATCTCAAATATATGTTGAGACTAAATAGCTATTTGTCAGAGGATTATGTGATATTTCTCTCTGTATATGTCAACAATTATTGGTATTTCCTTTTCTAAGACATAAGGACTTCATAAAGAGATTAGTATGTATCTAGATGTTGTAGTTCTTTTTTAATTGATGTGTAGTTGGTTTACAATGTTGTGTTTGTTTCAGGTGCAGAGCAAAGTGATTCAGATATATGTTTTCTGATATATTTGAATATATCTTTTCCATTATAGGTTATTCTGAGATATCAAATATAGTTCCCTGTGCTATACAGTAGGTCTTTGTGGTTTATCTATTTTATATGTAGTAGTGTGTATATGTTAATCCCAAATTCCTAATTTATCCCTTCCCTTCCCCTTTGGTAGCCATAAGTTTATTTTAATTTGTTTTCTGTTGGTCCATTTATGTTTTGTAATTAAGTCCATTTGTATCTTTTTTTTTTTGATTTCCACATAAAAGTGATATATGATATTTATCTTTCCTTCAGGAGTAGGATTACTGGACATATACTAGTTATATATTTAGTTATATATTTAGTTTTTTAAGGAACCTCCATACTGTTCTCCATAGTGGTTGTACTAATTTATTACATTCCCACCAACAGTGTAGGAGGGTTTCCTTTTCGCCACATCCTCTCTAGCATTTATTGTTTATAAACTTTTCTTTTGCTATATTTAGGACCACACCCATACCATATGGAGGTTCCCAGGCTGGGGGTCGAATCGTAGCCATAGCTGCAGGCCAGTGCCACTCAGGGTCTGAGCAGTATCTGTGACCTACACCATAGCTCACAGCAACGCCAGATCCTTAACCTACTTAGCAAGACCAGGGATCAAACCTGCTTCCTCTTGGATGCTAGTCGTGTTCCTTAACCACTGAGCCATGATGGGAACTCCTGTTTATAAACTTTTTGATGCTGGCCATCTTGACAGGTATGAGGTGATACCTTATTGTAGTTTTGATTTGCATTTCTCTAATAGGTAACAATGTTGAGTGACCATCTTTTCATGTTCCTGTTGGCTATTTATATGTCTTCTTTGAAAAAATGTTATTCTATGATATGAATAAGCAAGAATGTAATATTGAGATTCAATACATTTCTAGGCAGTCACAGGGCAAATATCTTCTGAAGTTCGAAAAGACTAGTTGTTTCTTCCTAAAATGACAGCTTGATGCATTAAAGAAAAAAAAAACCTTAAAAAAATAAGATCTTAAGAACTGAACAGAACTGTTTTTGAGTCTCTTCTTTACATTACTTGGGTGTGAGATATTGGACAAATGATTTAACCTCGCTGACTCTCAATTTCTCATCTGTAAAAACAAAGATGATAACTAGCTTGTAAGGTGTTAGTGAGTTTCAATGGTAACATGTGCCGCAGGATTTTTCACATAGTAGGCACTGAACAAACGTGATTTCATTCATTTTTATTATTATGCAGTATACTCTCCTAACAGTTCTAGATAATGAGGTGCTTTCAAAGGCTAAAGTAATGAACTGGGACTTGAGCTGGCATGCACAGGTCAAGTGCTTGCTAAATGACCTTTGCTGTATTTCAGGAAGCCAAGGAGTCAGAGTTTGATTGGAGGAGTAGAGCCACTTTAAGTGATATAGAACAGATTTTTAAAATAGGGATTAAACTTTATGCAACTTTGGAAGCTGGTAGAGATTGTCACAGAGGCGATCAGGAGGAGAGAAAGTCACACAGGAGTCCATGTCTGTCTCTCACCACCTGCAGATGCACAACAGTGACCTGCAGGAGGACTTGTACTCTGATCTTCAACATCAAGTTGTAACAGGTTTGATACAGGACTAGTAGACGTTGAAGGGAAGAGATCTGGTGGGCATTGAAGGACCTATGGGTCTGGTTGATGTCCCATACCAGCAGAGTAAACTACCAGGTCAGTGACAGCATGTGTGAACTACCTGAAAGCCTAGAGACTGCACTAACTTTCAAAGAAAAAAAAAGAGAACAATGGCTGCTGTTTTCCTTCTATCTTCCAAACCTTGTGTGAATCCTCTTGTGTCCAGCACTGACTCTAAACCATGCAGGAAGGGCAGTCTGGGAAATATAGTTCAGGATTGGTTACAGTGATACGGTTCAAAGCCACCACACTGAGTAACAGCTCAGAACCCAAATACTACAGATAAGGAGGAGCTGAGAAAGTGACCATTTGTGGTTCACGTATAGAAGGAAGGAGAAGCAACTAGAAGTGCTTTCATCCTATTTTTTTAAACTTTTTACTTTTAAATTGTTTCAGACTTACAGAAAAGTTGTGTTGTACAAACAATTGCATTATATCCTTTTTCCAGATTTTCCCATTTTGCCAAATTTGCATACTCTACTCTGTCTCTCTCTCTCTCTGTAGACAGATAGGTAGGTAGGTAGGTTGGTAGGAAGATACCCAGATACACATTTACACATATACCCATTTACACATTTTTTCTGAAACATTTGAGACTAAGTCATACACTTGTAGCTCCTCTATCCCCAAATACATCCATGTGTATTTCCTAAGAACCTTCTCTTATATGACCACATTACAGTTCTCAAAAACAAGAAGTAGCTTTGATTTAATACTATTGTCTAATCTCCAAAACTTACTAAAATTTTACCCTATTATGACAGTAGTGTTCTTTGTGGCTCAAATTTTGAAAAACAAAAACAAACCTGGTCCACATTCCAATCCAGGGTCACAGTTGAATTTGACTATCACATTTCTCTACTTCCCTTTATCCTGGACCAGTTCTTTTTTCTGTCTTTGTCTTTCATCACTTTGTCTTTTTTTTTTTTTGAGTATAGTATTGTATAAAAAAATATGATATTCTTCTATATATTGTCCCACCATTTGGGTTCTCTGTTTTTTCTTAAAATTTGCCTGAGAATTTGAAGAACTTGGAAGAAAGAGCAAAGATATGAAGCTGTGTTCTTTCTAGTACGTAAGATGGTATCTGCTTTCTTCTCTAATTTTTAAGGTATGTTCTTGTACCATATATGAACTGGTCCTATCTTAGCAAAGGGTTTCTGTTTCCTTGAGACTAGAGCTGGCAAATATTTTCTGCAAAGAATCAGAGTAAATATTTTTTACTTTGTAGGCCAAGGTCTATCACCATGACTCAACTTGCTGTTGTAGCATAGAAGTTACCATAGGCAATATATAACAAACATGTATGACTCTTCCAACATTATTTATGGACGTTGAAATTTCAATTGCATGTATTTTTCATGTCACAAAATGTTATTCTTCTTTTGGTTTCTTTCAACCATTTAAAAATGTAAAAACAGGAGTTCCTGTTGTGGCTCAGCAATAACAAATCTAACTAGTATCCATGAGGATGCAGGTTCCATCTTTGGTCTCACTCAGTGGGTTAAGGATCTGGTGTTGCAGTGAGCTTCAGCATAGGTCACAGAGCCCACTGGAATCTGGCATAGCTGTGGCTGTGGCATAGGCTGGCAGCTTCAGCTCTGATTTGACCCTTAGCCTGAGAACTTCCATATGCTGCTAGTGCAGCCCTAAAAAGCAAAAAAAGAAAAAAAAATTGGAAACGATAAAAAATAAAAATATGAAAACAATGATTTGCTCCTCCATCGTACAATAAAATGGATTGCAATCCATAGTTTGCTAACCTTTCCTCTAAACCTGTAGGTATTATTACCCAAAGTTCTTTCTTCCTCATCATCACTTCTCTATTACATAGCTATCTCGGCTGTCAAGGACATCTTGAATATTCTCTTTGCCATTGAATGGACAGAGATGTGTGCAGGGAAAGCAGAGCTGTTTAACTTAGAGAAACTGATTTTTCCCTGTTACTCCATATTTTTTCTCCAGTTCTCTTCTCGCATATGAGTATTGTACTTAGAACTAATTTTCATCTATTGCACATTATACAATACTATTAGTGTGATTAATTAATGCATAATACATCCTGGAGACTAATTTGTTTACTCCTAGTGGACTCATTAAAGCTTGCTGTATGAATGTGAAATTAGGTTTAAAAAGGGAATCACCTTAGAATGATTGACTCCCATGTCTGTTTGAAAAGAAAAAAAAAAACTGACAAATGAAAATCAAGAAATCTATATCCCTCTCTTTAACCATAAAAGAGCATTAAAGTATTTCTAAAGCTACATGCATCTAACCTGCCTTCTTATGGTGATATTGTAAAGTTGCCTGATTTACCCTTAAAAACTGATCACATAAAAAGCCAATTAAAGCAGTGTGCTAATATTTTCCTCCATAGTTGAATAGAGCAATGAGGACTCACATCTCTGCTTTCATTCTGCATGCCTGTGCATATTTTAGGTTTAGTATTTTGTCACCCATGTTAATGTTACTGCCCCTCATGAAGGAATAAAAAAGCTTCTAATAAACAAGACTGCTATTAGGTGAGCCCAACAAGTCAGCACTGTCAAAGAGAGAAGAATGCATTTCTTGATGATATATTTTTATAATGTATTCTGCCCTTTGGTGATAATTTACACAGCTTAGCAGGATGAGACGGTGGGCAAAATATATTGTAATACTCCCCCATTTCTGTTTCTGAGGCACTGTTTTTGGCTGAGTACTTAGATATTCTGACAGAGCTGCCATTCAAAAATTCAGAAATCTGTAGATATATGTACCTGCCCTATGCATGTTTCTCCCAGCCCTTATCTGTCCTGAATGCCTCTTCCAAGGTCTTGCCCTTTGAAAAGACCTGAAATCCAGTTATCAGTGGGAGTTTCTGTTGCAGATGTGTGTCTAAGGTCTATTTTGGTAGGAACAGGTTTGTAATTAGAAATCTTGGTGCTGTGAGTGTACTACAGGGCTAAATATGCAGACACTTCCCTTTTCATTGAGAAATCTCTGTAGAAGGTTTGAGGCAGATCTTCACAGCTTAATTTGCAAGAGGGCAAGTATATTGTGTTTTTATTGCTTGTGCAGCTCCAGGTCATCTCAGAGAGTGGCAGTGGTGTAGTTTATAAAGAGTTGTCATTATTGCCTGGCTTTAGGTATTTATGCTTTCAAAAATGTGGAGTAAACAGTTTGTGATAAATTCTCTCTGGGCCAAGGTTATTGGAACGCCTTTCCTGGTGATATTTAGGTATTGCATAGGAACCCAACTGTCCTATGCAGTTTCGGATGCAATGAAGTCTGCAGACCTGAGGTTGAAGAAGATGACCTCCATAGATAGACTGGCCTTGGGCAAAATTGTTAAGTAGGCAGAGTTCCCAGTCCCATTTGTCATTTCACCAGAATGCCCTCAGGCTGTTCCCTGCCTCTGGAGAGTTATTCCACCCCTCACTTCATCAGGCAATCTGTCCAGTGTTAACACTCAAAATTTACCTGATCGGTGCCCTGTTCCCCAAGGATGTCCACAATTGTGTGAAGTGGCTGTTTAAGTGAAATCATTTTAATAACTTAATAACTGATTCTAGCTTACTCTCCTATTCCTCCACATCTTGTTCCTTCACCCTTCATTCACTCAATATATGTGCATTTTAGGTGGAGCCTACTGGAATCTCAGTGTCATCATATAAATCGATAGCACCAATAGCAAATATTTCAGATGTCCTGGCAAAAGAAGTGAGGGAGTATTTTGGAGGCTTTTTCACTGTTTCAAAATTGTTCATAAGAATATAGCCCCTGTAATGGATCCAGTGCCTTCTCTAATAGCATGAGCCTTCCTTTGCTGAAAAGGTTAACAATTATTAAAGCTGACTTTTGCAATAATTGTTTGGCAGGCCTCCTCTACTCTTTGCAAATCTGTAACCAGTATAGCGCTGGGAATAGTAAAGGTAAATAAATAAAGAAGCACCTTATAAGAGGCAAAGTTGGGAAGAGAAAGGAGTGGCAAGAAGGAAGAGGCAGAATAAAATGTACTGCATTTAGTTAGGAGAAGCTGCTGGCTTTTATCAGCCAGACAGTATAAGATTAGCAGACTGGATTTGTTGTTCTGATAATTGTTTTATGTGACACACTTTCATTAAGCTATAGATTAAAGAAGAAAATGTAGAACCATAGAGTTTTAGTGCTGAAAAGGAGCCTCAAAATTGACCAAGCCACATATTTGACCAAACCATGTATTTTAGAGGAATTTGAAAAACATAGTATAAAACAGATTCATTCAAACTCAAGATAAAGAGGTATTATTTATAATACAAGGATTAGTAAAACTCCTATAATATGGAAGAATAAAGTTTCATCCTGAAACCTTGCAACTACAGCAGCATAGTGCAATGATCAGAAGCACAAAATGTAAAGTCAGATGTATTTAGAATTTGGTTTTGCTAATTGTGTGACCTTGGCCAAGGAATACTATTTAGCTAAACCAAGCTTGGTACCTTCACCTATGAAATTCAGATTATTAAAACAAATGAGGACCAAAGGATATAATCTCAGCACAATGTCTGAAATAATGTGGGTAATCAATAAATACCTTTTGTTAACATAGCTATTATTTAAGAAGCAATGTTTCTCTTGCCACAGGTAATAAATTAGGTAGCAAAGTGAAAGTATAAAAGCTTGGTCACTATATGAAAAATCTGTAATCTGCTCACATGTAGGTATAGCCCAGACTTTTCTTTAAAGTGAGGTTAATTTTTGTTTAATCGTGAATAACTGCATTCTAAAGAGGAATAACAACTGAAGGAAGGGAAATGGAAAGGTATGAGGGAAGAAGAGTGCCTCTAATCCAATTATACTTGGTGATTTAGGGCAATAGTCTTCAATCTGGATCCCTGGACTCTTAGGTCTACATAAAGGTTGTCTAAAGGGTTTACAAGTATGGAAAATTTAAAAGGATTTAATTCTGAAATCCCAGCTTTTCTAAGGGTCCCTTCCTAAAATTGATCTGCCTGAGAACCTTGCTGTGTCTGCCCTGAAGTCACATAAGAAAGCCACATATCTTATCCATAGCAATACCTTTTTTTTTTGTCTTTTTAAGGCTGCACCAACCACATATGGAAGTTCCTAGGGAGGGGTCAAATCGGAACTGTAGCCAGCTGGCCTATGCCATAGCCACAGCAACGCCAGATCCAAGTCAAGTCTGCACCCTACACCACAGCTCACCACAACACCGGATCCTTAACCCACTGAGGGAGGCCTGGGATCAAACCCGCATCCTCATGGATACTAATGGGGTTCGTTAACCACAACGGGAACTCCTCCATACCAATACTAAATCTTTGAATTCTTCTACTCCAAAGGAGAAAATTCTACTCCCAAAGACATTGGGAGTTCCCGTTGTGGCACAGTGGAAAGGAATCAGACTAGTATCCATGAGAATGTGGTTCAATCCCTGGCCTCCCTCAGTGGGAAAGGAATCCGGCATTGCCCCGAGCTTTAGCATAGGTCGCAGACAAGGCTCAGATCCCATGCTGCTGTGGCTGAGGTGTAGGCTGGCAGCTGCAGCTCCGATTTTACCTCTAGCCTGGGAACGTCTATAGGCTGCACACGTGGCCCTAAGAAGCAAAATAAATAAATAAATAAATAAATAAATAAATAAAAATAAGGGAAAGAAAGAAAGAAATACAGTAGTGCATTGAACCAGTCCTCTGATGCTGCATATTGAATTTTTCCCAAGATTTTACTGTTTTAAATAATCTTGTTGTGAATAACTCTATTGCCTTGATACTTTGTACCTGGACTGGTTTTCTTTCTCTCCTAGATGAAATCCTTATCATTTGATTGCCAAGTCTTGGGGTTAATGACAGTCAGTTTTGTTTTATATTGTAAAATCCTCCTCTATAGGAGTTATGCCATTTTGCAATCACTCCAGCAACTTTATAATGTGTTCATTTTTCCATAGCATTGCCAACAGAGTATATTGTAAGACTTTTGGGTTTATATCAATTTAATAGGTGAGAAATCATTTCTCTTTGCATTTTAATTTGTATGTATCTAAGAATGAGATTGATCACCATTTTCCTATATTTAAGTATCATTTTCTTAGCTTTACCTGGAACTCTCTTCACAATTTTGGAACAATTTTGTATTAGGATTTTTTTAATCATTTTTCTTCTTGATTTTTTAGCCCCTTTTTATATGATAGGATAAACATTTTGCCTATAATATAATTAACTTATGATATTTTATTTTTCTCTAAAATTTTAATATATCAGTCTTATCTTTTGTTGATTCTGGATTTTGAAAAGCCTGTCTCCATTCTATTTAAAAAGCCTGTCTCCATTCCTTGATTGTAAAGTAACCCATCCAGGATTTCATTTACTACTTATAACTTTTCAAATTTTTAATCCACTTCGAAATAATCTAGTATAAACTGTGGGATCTTGTCTGGGTTTATCATCTGGTAAATGACTATCCAGTTGTCCCAATATTATTGATTAAAAAGTTTATTTTTCTCAGTGATTCAGATGTTGCTGAAAACCTTTATCAAAATTCTCAATTTTTCTATTCCAAAACATTGCTATATATTCATATGCCTATACCTAAACATTTTTTAAAAAATAGTACATTATAAAAGATTTTTAGTATGTCTCAATTCCTGGTAGTTCTATCCTACCATCTCCCCCCTACCCCAACTGCTTGTCTTTCTCAGATTTTACTTGGTATATATTTTAAAGGACATTTTACTAAACTTGTCTAGGTCTGGATAATAACGTGCCAATTTTATTGTGATTATGTAAAAGTTACTAACTTGGAGATCATTGACATTAATGGTATAGAGTTATCCCATCTAAGAATAGGGTTTGTCTTTCCATTTGTCCAATTCTACTTTTGATCTTTCAAAACATTTAAAAATAGTATTTATAGAGACTTTGGCCATTTTTATCAACTTTAATTCTAGCTAACCTTTAAATTTGCTATTAGAAATGAGGTTTTTCCTCTCATTCTCTTCTAACTCATTATTGTTTGAATATATGTAAAGTCTATTGATATTTTATGTTAGCTATATACTCTGCTGTTTTACTGAATTCTTATTGTATTATGTAGTATTTTAAAATCAATTATTTTGGATTTTTCAGGTATATTATCTTATGGTTTATACAAAGAGATGGTTTTACTTCTTTCCAGTTTTGTCCCTGTATTTGTTTTTTCTTCTCCGGTTGTACCTCCAACCAAATAGTAAATAAGGGTTGGGATAGAGGGCATTTTTGTAATGTCCTTGTCTAGTGGGAAATCAGTTATTTTTTTCCAAAATAAGATGCTAGTGTTTGGCTGAAGTGTCAATTGATCTATTTATCCATACAGATAAGTAGATTATTAATAGGTATGTGTAGGTTTACATAGATTATTATAGAAATTGCATTTGAAGCCTCCATAGATTTATGTTCTATTATGTAGTTTTGAGAATTTATCCTTTCTGAGTATATGGAAATAATATAATTTATCTCCTCACATCCACTAACACACTAACTTGGTTACCTTCAGGTTTTGAATATCCATCCCCTACACCTGCATGCATATTGAAGGCAGTTGGCTAGATTTATGGGCAATGAATAATTCCCTTTATTCTTCTTGCTTACTGTTACGTTGTTTTATTTATTTTGTTTTTTTTTGTTTTGAGGAGCATAGAATTAAATTTAGATAGCAATCATTATGCTATGGTTACCTAGAACAGTTAGTAGACTTCTTTTTGTTAAGTAGTATGCTTGGATTTTTCTTAAGAAGTCTTTCAGCTTATTCTCTACAGTTTAAAGTTATAAAGAGTGAAATTACCCATGCAGGCCAGCATATAAGAAAATTGTGATATTGTCTTCCTAGAATTACAGAAGTATGGTCTTCTTCCCATGGTGAGTTCCTAAAAACTCATACTTGCCTTTGAGATATCTTCTGTCTTGCCAAATCTCTAAAGGATTTTCTATTAAACGTCCCAGAGTGAGTAGGTTATCTCCTCCAGGAGAAATCTCTACGCTTCCTTGGTGACAGTCTCTCTCCTGTGTATTTACATTATCGTAGACTCTTTTTTTTTTTTTAGTTCCAGTAGATAAATCCTCTTGAGAGATATACTGAAAACTTTTAAAATGGTCAGAGTCGAGATTAATTTCCTGTTCATCTAATGGCTATGTTTTAAAACCTTAAATATACAGCCGTTTTTATGTGTAATTATTAAACATGTTTTTTTTAATAAAAAAAAAAAACTACCTCTTCCTTCTTTTAAAGTGTTTTGCAAACAGGTCTTTGGTTAAATATAGAAATAAAAGTTTCAAGGAATTCACACATTTTATGCAAAGAATCATTTAAAACTCTGCAAATATCCCTCTATTGAAATGACGGCTTTTTCAATCATTACATGATTTTAAACCAAATAATTCCTTATTTCCATAAAAATAAAATCTTTACTTATACAGACAGTTCAAAATGTATTTAAATTTAAGAACTACATCCCTTATAAAAAATTATCACTGATGAATATTGAATAATTGCTAAAAAACTGTTCAGTATTACTGGAACATTGCTTTATTCTCACTGATAGTTGTTTTTTTTTTTTTCTTTTTCTGGAAAAGGCAACATATTTTTCATTTCTTCAAGAAGTTAACCTCTTGTGACCCACCTTCTAAATAGCCATTGGAAAATAAGAGTGGTCAATTCCCTTCTTTCAAAGAAACAAAACAGCTTAGAACAGATTTTAAAAAGATTTGGTGGTTTGTGGGTTTTTTCCTTCAAAACATGAATCTAAAAATCTTCAGAGGATAAATCCTGTTTTCAGGGACAAATAGAGGTCATATTTGGGGTTGAAAAGGAACAGGTGAGAGTATGGAGAAAAGAAAACATTTGTGGACTTGAGCCCACCCACAAACTCACTATGTCTGTGAATTTACCAGATGAATGCGGTAGAAGAGAGAAGACTAAAATGTATTAGCTATATCTTATGGGCTCTGTGATTTGGCATGTTATTAGTACTCATAAGTGCACTTTGAGAAAAGATTGTATAACCTTACTTCAAAATCTGAATGTGAATGTTTCTTCCTGCTTTTAATGAGTATCTTGATCTTCGAAGACAATACTTCACAGATTTCTGTCTTTCACACGGTATATCACATGGTTTGCTCTTACTATGTATCACTTATGTAGTTATTTATTGATTTTTCCCCTTTAAATTGACTTTAGGTCTAATCACTTTGCTATTTTTTACATCATTCTAAGAAGTGATAGCCCAATACAGATATACTAGACCAGTTATATCTTTTGTGCTCTATAATTAATGTACAATTTTTAATTTCTGTTGTGCTTATACATGCCTTACCTAAAATATTGTCCATGACTTTGTGCTTACCACCAGTTTGAACACAATGTACTAGAAAGAAATGTACTGTCACTAAGATGCATTCCTCCTTAGCCCATTTTCAAAAAAACTGATCTTTCCTTGCTTTGGGGTCACTGGCCTCCCCTGGGCTCTTCCTCCTTTAAAGAATCTATTAAGCAAAATAAAGTAAGAGCAGGCATATCAGTAATTTAGTAGAACCTCAAGAGAGTAGAGTTACAAAGGTAAAACTTAGGAAGGTGGAATAAAACAAGCCTAAGGTTGCAGCTAATTCAGCTGTGGACAATTCCTGAGGCCCTCACAGACGGAAAATTGAGCTCTGGCTTCCCCAAAGCAAAGGAAACATGCAGGTCATGCAATTCTCCCCCAAGCACAAATGAGTAAGATAGCAGAGATTCCACAACTTGCTAGAGGGATCCTAAAACAATGCTCTGACTTTGAGCATTCCATAAATTTTAAGCATCGGTTCCTCAAAGGATGAAAACACAAGCAAAACATTTTCAAACATCAATGAATTTAACTCTATTCAAGCTAAATTAGGCTCTGACAATCACAGTTCTGGAAAACCAATTCAAACAATCTTTTAAATTGAACAATTTTCAGATATTGTTTAGGGTTTCTTTGAAGAAAAATCCAGAAAAAAACAAGGTGGGGATAGATGTTCATGAAATCTTGAAAATTTCTTACTTTTGTCACTATTCTGTTTCTCTATCTGACAACAAAAAGGTCACTCCTGTATTTTTCATTTAGATGATGTTATGGACTGAATGCATGCATACTACCCAGTCCCCATGCGATGGTATTGGGAAGTGAGGCCTTTCGGAGATAATTAAGTTCAGATGAGATCTTGAGAGTGGGGTTCCCATGATAGGATTAGTATCCCCATAAGCAGAAGAAGTGACCCCAGAGATTCCACTTTTTGCCATGTGAGCTGCAATGAGAAGGTGGCTGTCCGTAAGCCACGAAGAGGGCCTTCCCCAAAAAGTGAATTTGTCAGCACTTTAATCTTGGACTTTCCATCCTCCAAAATTGCAGGAAGTGAATGTTGTTTAAGCCACCTGTGGTGTTTCTAACAGCAGCCCAAATTGACTGAGACAAGTGATGAGGAAATAGAAGAGGGAGACTTGGAGATTGGTGATTAAGAAACTAGAAATGGGAGTTCCTGTTGTGGCTCAGTGGTTAATGAATCTGACTAGGAACCGTGAGGTTGTGGTTTTCATCCCTGGCCTCGCTCAGTGGGTTAAGGATCCCACGTTCCTGTGGCTATGGTGTAGGCCGGAGGCTACAGCTCTGATTAGACCCCTAGCCTGGGAACCTACATATGCTGCGAGTGCAGACCTAGAAAAAAAAAAAAAAAAAAAAAAACGGAAACTAGAAATGGATACAAGACTAGAGTCCTAGAAGAGAGATGGCAAAGGATTCTGTTTAGGAAGGAAAACGACTCCAGCTGAATAACTGGGGATAGAGGAGGGTGATGAGAGGCCACAGGCAAGGAAACCCTCCATGCAAGGTTTAAAGTGAGGGAAGTTCCTGGAAGCTAGTATGCATATTTGAAATTTAAGAGACTTGGTAACCTTCTATTTATTCAAGGTCACAAATATCTACTCTTTACAGATAATTTTTTATTCATGACCTTTTGATTTTGCAGTTCATGTATGGTAAAGTACTGAACTTGCTGTACATACTGGTAAAGCACATGGACTCAAACTGTTTAGTTTTATTTTACTTTATTTTATTTTTTTTTGCCTTTTTGTCATTTTAGGGCCACACCCGCAGCATATGGAGGTTCCCAGGCTAGGGGTCTAATCAGAGCTATAGCCACTGGCCTACACCGCAGCCACAGCAACGCAGGATCCGAGCCGCGTCTGTGACCTACACCACAGCTCACTGCAACGCCGGATCGTTGACCCACTGAGCAAGGCCAGGGATCAAACCCTCAACCTCATGGTTCCTAGTTGGATTCGTTAACCACTGCGCCATGACGGGAACTCCCAAACTGTTTAGTTTTATATCTCAGGCCCTTCACTCATTAGGTTTGTGACAGTGGAGAGTGTAATTCATCTCCTGACCTTCAGTTTTCTTACTCTCAAAATGAGGAGAATTAAAGTTCCCAATTCAATATATTTTTTTTCTTTTTTTTTCATCAAGTGAGGTAATACATGTAAAATGTTTGGTGTTCATGTTAGCTTTTTATTGTTAATATGTTTCTGATAGGTAATGAAGTGTGGCCATGCTTTAGGGATATCCATTGTTTATATTTATTCTAAATAATTAATGGAAACTAAAAAGAAAACATAGTTTAGAGATGGTGCTGGTTCCTTGGAGTTGGTGTTTATAAAGGCAACTTTATTTACTCCTCTGTAGCAGACATTGTATTAATTTCTCAGTTAGTGGTAATAGATTAGATTTATTTATTTTCCACTCTTTCTAAGGGCTGTTTTGTTTGTAACTGCCCAGAGTCCATGGTATCGTGAAATACAGAAGGCAGTTTGGGTTTCCAACATCAATGGTCTCTAACTACTTTGGTCAGCTATCACCAGATAGTGTAATAATAGCCCTGCTTGACTTGTAGGCAAACCCTCAGATAACCACAAACTAAATAAATTATTTTTTCCATCCATATATGAAGATTCCTGAAAAATCAAAACACACAATTGCTTCCCCCCCTTTAATTAGTAAAGAGATAAAAGAACAAGGAGGGCTGTTTTAAAATTACAACATTGGAAACTGGAGTTGGCTAAATACTCCCAGAGTGTAGGTCCTCCCAAATAACCACCTTACTTTGAAATGGGGTCTTTGAAGTTGTATTAAGTTTAGATGAAGCCACAAGGGATTAGGGGGGGTCCTACATCCACTGGTGCCTTTATAATAAGAGGAAAGGACACTCAGAAAGACCCACAGTCTCAGAGGAGACAGAGACACAGAGAAGAAAGTGACGGAAGCAAAGAGCAGAGTGATGTGTCTACAAGACATCGAACAGTAAAGATTGCCGTGAGCCACCAGAAACTAGGAGGAGGCAAGGAAGGATTCTTTCCTAGCACCTTCAGAGGTACCACGGCTAAGTGGATACATTACTTTTGGACTTTGAGCTGCCAGAACTGTTTGATAATAAATTTCTCTTGTTTTAATCCAAGAAATTCCCTGTGATTTATTATGGTAGCCTTGGGAACTGAATATAGAAACCATTTTCCCCCAGTCCTGCATCTTATAGAGTAAGGAATGAAAGGTATTGCAAAGATACCTAAGTTGACAACTAAGAATTAAAAATATATATTCAAAATAGATTTGTCATCTAGGTCTTATGACTCCTGTGTGACTTGCTGATTCTCATTTATTAAATGCCTTTAACACCTGTGAGAAATACTCAAGTTCTTTTTGTTTTTTTAAACATATTTTTGTTCATTGCATTAAAATATTTCGTATATAAATTACAGCTTCACTTCGACACACCTTTTATTAGTCTAAAACAATTTCTTTTCGTTTTCCTTTATGCATGTGTCATTAGAGTCACTGAAAAGAAACCTTTGAGATATTTATCACATTGAAATTTTTTGTTTCTCCCAGCTATCCCCAATCAACCACGATGTTCCAATATTTTGTCATTGTGAATCTTTCACAAGGACAACTTCACAAGATAAGGCATAGTCTTAAAAGAGAAGTGCTTCAATCTTAAAACATAACTCTCTTTAAAAATTCTGTTTGATGAATAAAGGAATTCTTAGAACATTACCGTTAGTAATCTTATTTTTAAAGGATTGAGGTTGTTTGTTACTGCCTTTGCAAATTAGGAAAAAATTGTTTTTTTATTTGCTCCACAGTTTTACTTAAGGAACAGAACAATAAATCATTAAGTAGCAAAAGATAAATATAAAAACCGTTGTCAGGGTAATTGAGTTATGTTGAGCCATTAGTAGGAATTTTGACAGTAATTTAGTGGTATCCTTTCAAAGAGGCCCTAGGATTAGAAGTTGCAGGAAATAGTAACATATGTTATTTGGATGGTAAGAGCTTGCCTTAGGAAAGTTATCAGGCACTATGGTGACACTAATCAGGGAAATACAACGGCAGGCTGATTTCATGTGTAAATGTACATTGTCTTTGGGGAAAATGTGTTGCATTTCCATAATCAGAGTAAGCTGCAGTGCTAACATATCTATGGAAGAACATTTTTACATCTAGTGTTGCTCTGGTGTATATGAAATGCAGTGACTTCCTTACACTTATGACATGTTATCCATAATCTCTCTCAAGATTCTGTCAAAATGACTCTCATGAATTTTCTGAAGTTGTTCATTTTTATCATGGCCCTCAAAAAACAATTCCTTCGATTTTTAAGCATTCTGTCTGACGTATCTTGGCAAAGAAAGGGAAGGAGTAAAAAAATGTGAGATATAAGGGAGGAAGGTGAAACCATTTAATTTCACTTAATAGCCAGTTTCTTCTGAACACCAATGAAACTCTTTGTCCTGAACTCACAAAAAGAGTCTCAGAAAGTTTAATTTAATAGTAAATGGAGTTCCTGCTGTGGTACTGTGGGTTAAGAATCCGACCGCAGTGGCTCAGGTCACTGTGGAGGCTTGGGATCAATCCACTGCCCTGCACAGTGGGTTAAAGGCTCTAGTGTTGCCACAGTTATTGCACAGGTTGTGGCTGCAGCTTGGATTCAGTCTCTGGCTCCAGAACATCCATAGGCCACAGGTACAGGGCCATTTAAAAAAAAAGGGGGAGTATGTATCCCTGTAATAGTTTTTTTGAGCTATCACAAATTACCACAAACTGGGGGTGGATGTGGGGAGTTGGGGTGTGGGAATGGGCTTAAGATAACAGAAATGTATTCTTTCACAGATCTGGAGGTCCGAGGTCCAAAACATGGTGTCTGCAGGGTTGGTTCTTTTTGGAAGCTCTGAAGGTGAATCTGGTCCATGTCTCTTCCTAGCTTCTGATTTCTGCCAACAACTGGTGGAGTTCTTTGGCTTGAAGATGCATCACTCTAATCTCTATATCCATCTTCATCTGCCTCAGATACTAGGGTTTAGGACTCAGATATACATTTTGGGAAAACTCTATTCAACTCACACTAACCTCCTGTAATATAAAGCCAGAATTTCTCTATGGCTAGATGTGTCTTATAAAGCATCACTCGTTTATTCTAGGTTTGCACACAACCTAAGTAATTTCATGTGATGTGCCCCATTCAAAAGAGCACAATATTCAAACAGGGCACAGTAAAACAAATTGAGTTAGAGATGCTTTATTTAATTTAGGACATCATTATATTATAAACCAGAATGCACAACTTTCGTTTTATTGTATGTTCATTAAAAAATCCACCTGACTTCATCTCTTTATCATTAATCTAAACTAAATATCTACACAGCAAATCAAATAGGCTTAAGAAACAATGTAGTGTCTAAACTTCAAAGACTTATCTGGGTACTCAACTGAAAGTTCTTCTGGTCTCCTGCCTGAATAGGGATTTCTGGTTAGATAATAATATTTTCTCCCATTTGGGTGGGTTTTTGGGGTTGAAGAAGGAACCTCAGCTGTCCACTCTGCTATTCATTAAAAATAAATGGTTCTTGAAAAGAATATTAATTATAGTAAACTTTAAAACTCAACCTTTCAAAATGAGACTTTTAGTGAAATTGGAGAGCAGAGGTGAAGGGCATATCAAGTGAGAAGCTATAACACCAAAGCTTCACAGAGAGCAGATGGCACTCAGAATCAGTCCACTTATGATGACTCCATAATAAAGATTAAAGTTACTTGTCCTCTTCCAGAGGTATGCTTGGCAGGCTGCCAATGTTCTAAACATGTTCTTGGCCCATCTTGTTCCACGTCAGATTTTTTTTCTTTCCATTTATCTAAATCACTTCATAGTTCCACAAATAAATCTATCCATTGAAAAGTTAAGATTTTTTAAAACGTTAATTTTATGTCATCATTATTTTTCTGTTATACTAGCCCATTAACAATAACTGGAAAAAAAATTTTTATTATTCCAGATCTTAACCTTATAGCAGTGTTTTGAATCATATATATGTTTGAACTATAGTCTGTTTCCAAGGAATGTGAATTTGATAATTAGAAATGAATACAGGGCTTTTTTTTTTTTCCCTTTGAAATTGGCCTTGTGACTAAAGAAATGTGGGTGTTACAACAAGATAGCAGCTGTAACTGAACTTCTAGTGCACAGCAGGAAGTCTGATACAAGGCATTTTCATTCCTCTCATGAGTTGGCTGGAAGTCATTGATCTAAGGGATAAAGTAGGATATTGTTCCAACCCATGGCCGCTTGTGAATGTCCATGGACAGCCCACACAAGACCTTGAAATCATTATACCCATGCAGAAATGCAACCTGTAGACAATTTTTTGATGCAATTTGCAAAAACGTAAATTCTTGAAAGCATGTAAATGACTACCAAGTCAAAAGAACATATGTTTGAGGAATCACTTAAAGCCAGTGATGCAGTTAACCCTAAGGGAATCTGATTTATTTCTTGTTTTAGTATATATAGTGTTACACATTGCTAGGCTTAAGTCTATTTGAGAGATCTATTTGTACTTGCTCAGCAACAACCCATTTCCTTGTGACTACTTCACTAATTATAATTTTTGAAACTTTTTTGGTGAAACTGCAATATAAGTACAGAAAAGTGTACCACATAAGCATCATAAAGGCATAGCTAGATGGATTTTCTCAGACTGATCACACTAAAGTAACACAGAACATTACCAGAACCCTATAATTCTTTATGTTTTCTAATCACTATCTTCCCCAAAGTAAGAACTATGCTGACTTCTGACATTATGATTTGTATAACTTTATACTAATAGAATCCATGTAGAAGATACTCTTTTGTTCCTGGCTTATTTCATTCATCATCATGTTTATGAGATTTAGCTTTATTTTTCTGTTTATTCTCACTGATGCATAGTGTTCCACTATGAGAATATACCACACTTTTTGGTCAACTTTACTGATGATAGATTTTTGATGCTTTTCATTTTGAGGCAAATATGAGTAGAGTTTCTGAGAGCACATGTATTTTGATGACCACACATTTTTATTGGCTATGTATATCCTAAAGTGAAATTTCAGGAACATAGGCAATGTTCTGTTTAGCTTCTATAGAAGTCACATATTATTTTAATATAATTTCTCCTGACTGTATTTCTATGAATATATGATTTTTGTTCTTGTTGATTCTTACACATACTTGGAAAGTTGGTATTTTTCATGGCCACACTTAAAATTATTGTTCACAAGGATGACTGCCTCAAGAGTTATTGATGAATGTTATCATCAAGATGAATTGTTATCTTTCCATATATTAATTATTACAATTATGATTACTAGCTTTATCTTCTTAATTTCTCTCATACCTTTCCTTACCTGTTACCCCATGCCATACCTTTAGCTCAGATTCTCTTCTCTCGCCTATAATGAACATTAGTTACTTAGGTCGTTCAACTGCTTTTACCATGGCCACCCCATCAAAACTCCACAGAGACCCCCCCCACCATAGATTTGATGGCAAATACTGAATAATACTGAATAAGCCCCATCTCTTTAAGAGTTAGGCTTATTAAAATTGAATTATAATCTTATTGTTTCAAAATCTTCATGTTACATCATGTCCAAGGTTTTTTCCAACAAGTTCCCACCTTCACGTGTAACCTATTGATGGTACCTTTTCCCAATGGTTGTACTGTCAATGTTCCAGCTTTAATACTGTTCTTTATCCCATAGGTTGAGTACAACAGATTCTAATCATTTTATCCTCTATGATACTTTTTAAGGTGTGTATGTTATTATAGTATGATACAAGATACCATAAATTTGATTTGTTTTCCTGCTGGACTAGAAAAATACATTAAGGGCAAGGACTGTCTTTGTTTTAGATCCCAGACCACTGCACAGTCTTTGACATGTGGTATACACCCATGGATAAAGCTAAAATAGATGTTGACTGATTTGCTTTTCATACTGTTCCCAAGTATTTGGACGGTAAAGTTGGTTATTTCTTATTTTTTTTTTTTTACTGTAAATGTGGCATATATTCAACTCAGTTCCTGATGCCCAAGATAAAGTTCTTAACCAGGGTCTAATCTTGATGATTCCTCATGGTATACGTGACATTAAGTATGGTGTGTTTTTGCTCTTAAAATTAACTAAGTTAGGGACAGTGTCTTTAACCGGGAGAGTGAGATGTTAGCCAGCAAATCAGAGGGCACAAAGTTAAGTTTATGTAGTATTCTGATCCTTCAAATGTCAGAATTTAGCCCAGATAAAAAACACCAGCTTTATATTACTGATCAAAATCTTTACAAAAATGCAAGTTCTCTCTGCTACAAGCTGGTCGGTGACCTAACCTTCCTCCAGGCTGATTGCCAATGCATGGCACTTTGCTGACTCTGCATAGAAGCCTCTAGAATGCTCGTGTAACTGCAAGATAAATTATGTTTCACTTCTAGATGCACATTTTCAAAATGCTTAGCGTCAAGTCATATTCCATGTTCATTTCCTTTAGCTTTCTTTTTACTTCTTGAAAGCTGAACAGCACACGTATCAAATGTGTTAAATTGATGATTTCACTTGCTGTTATAAAGTACCTTAGTAGCCCCAGGGCCTGAATTTACTTCACAGGATTGTAAGTGCTGGAGGTTTAACTGGTGTGTGTGCAAAGTGTTTGTCTTAAACTTGAAAACTCCTGAACTCTTGTTCTTCTTTGTAGCTATCAATCCTAAATTACAACTTCAGCTTTATGACCCTGAGAAAGGGCTGTTGTAAAATACAATCGTTGTACAGGTTTTATGCTTTCTACAATGAAAAGGAAAAATGTGTGTACTAACCTTCAATAAACATTTAGAAAATTATATTGAAGGCTCTCCAGATCTGATGGAAATCTGTCAAAAGTGTTGCTGAGTCCACAACCTACAGGAGAGAACTAATATGACTGGTATATTTTGTTTCCTAGTTTCTAAATCCAGGTAAAGATTTCTTGAAAAAGACAAATACATTACTGCAAATGTAAAGGGAACCGAAAGAGATTTTTGATTTACAGTACAAAATATAAGAAGTAAAATAAGAGATACTATCATCACTTTATAATTCAGAAACTGTATATCATCTCCACTCAGGCATTTAAAGCCAGGCATTTAAAGCCCAGGGCTTCACAAAAGCCATCTGATTCTACTCTAGGGTCCTATGAGATTTTCACTGTGCAAGTCATGTTTGTTTGCCAAGACTATGTTTTATTGGTCAAATTTTTCCCTGAGTGTTCACAGAGCAAGTACTTTTGCCACTTACTTGAAAGTCTTATGTTCTTCCTTAGAACTGCCTAAGAAACCTCTACCAATATGAAAAGATAGAATAAAGTCCAGCCACAGTTAGCAAATAAATTGCTGATTATGAGTGTGGATCTTGAGGAATCTTATTGGTGGGCCTAAAATGGTAAAATACTATGAAGATAGGCTAGGTCCAGGCAGGATTTCAGATTGCTCTTGCTATCTGTGGTGCTGGGCCATTATCTTTAATGTCCATGTCAATTTTTATTTTTCTGCCATTGGCCCATAAGAGCTGTCTACCCAATATTTCCAGAGTTCTGAAACAACTGAATCAAGAAGTCGGAGATCCTGTTGTGGCTCAGCATGTTAAGAACCCGGTGTAGTGTCCATGAGGATGCTGGTTTGATCCCTGGCTTTGCTCAGTGGGTTAAGGATCCCATGTTGCCTCAAGCTGTGGTGTAGGCCACAGATGAAGCTCAGATCCAGTGTTGCTGTGGCTGTGGCATAGGCTAGAAGCTGCATCTCCAATTCAGCTCCTAGCCAGGGAGCTTCCATATGCTGCAGGTATGGCCATAAAAAGAAAAGAAGAAAAAGGTAGTAGACTATGGAAGGGAGAAAGTTAAAAGAGACACAGAGTTTGGAAAGGCACAATTGCTAAGAAAAGAGTGGTATAAAAACATTTTTCTTGGAGTTCCGCTTGTGGCACAGTGGTTAATGAATCTGACTAGCATCCATGAAGATGCAGGTTTGATCCCTAGCCTAGCTCAGTGGGTTAAGGATCCAGCGTCGCAGCAAGCTGTGGTGTAGATTGCAGATACGACTCAGATCTGGCATTGCTGTGGCTGTGGTGTAGGCCAGCAGCTACAGCTCTGATTCAGCCCCTGGCCTGGGAACCTCCATATGCCAGGGGAGCAGCCCTAGAAAAGTAAAAAAAAAAAAAAAAAAATTTTTTTCTTTTCAAGTGGCATTCAGCATTCAGTCTCAGGAGATCAAGTTACCATGGCTTTGGCCAAACTGAGGTAACTCAAGAAAGGTAATAAAAGTGTATAATGAATAATACCATTTTCCAAGGTATTAGGAAAAAGTTCTAGAGTGCAGAGAAACATTTTCTCTAGGCATAAAGATATCATTATTGAAGTGCCAATTGAATATTTCTAGCTTTTTTTTTAATCATAATGAAAACATATTTTTCAATTCTGATATTGTAGTAAAAAATTATTTATGTTCCAAACTGGGTCACAGTTAATTCCATGTACGTTTTGACATTTTAATCATATTTCTGATTGTTACAGGCATTTTTTCTCCCTCTGGTAATTTTAACGAGCGTGCTCTTCCCTCCTGACAATATGCCAACACTTGTGCAGCTGATAAACCTGACTAATATGTAGAATTACCCTTACAACTCAAGGTGGAATTGAGTAAACTTTTACTTTGCAAAAGGAACATAGAGAAATTAGAATAAAAGTTTTATAGTTGCAAATTTCTGGAGATTTTTAGATGTTTTGAGATGTGGTTGGGGTAACTAGAGGATTATTTGAGATGGCTTTCTTATATGGAAGAGTCAACTCTTTTTCTCTTTAAATCTAGTTTCTTTAGGTCCAGTTAGAGCACACACTATGTTTTAGAAAAGGCATATGTCTTTATAAAACACCTCATTGTTTGAAGCAACTGTCTCTGAAATGTGCCTGCTTTTATATGTTGAAAAACAGCTCTAGTAACATGCCTCGCTTTGTGGTTGTCCTTTATACTTCCCAGTGTTAGCACTTGCATTATTTCACTGAATGTCCCCAACTCGATTAAATCAATTAACTCAATTTACATACCATTGAACAGATAAAAACAATGAAATTCAGAAAGATCCTGGTTTAGGATCACTAAGCTAATTCTTAAAGAGATCTGAATTTAGAAATTAGCTCAACTATGTACCAGGTTTGTTTTACAGTTCCACAAGAACAGGACTTTCTTGTTTTACATCATATTATTTTCAAGTGGAGTGGACTCTCATGTCTCATTATTGCATAGCAACTAACAACTTTTAGGTGATAAAAAGCTCCACTAAAGCTACCAGGTTTTCTTGCATGGCAGTTTTCTTTTGCTTTATCTTATTTTAACTGAGCTATAATTGCTTTATAGTATTAATTATCAGTTTCAAGTGTACAGCATAGTGATTTCACATTTTTATATATTATACTCCATTTAAAGTTATGATTAAAATATTGATTATATTCCCCATGTTGTGCAATATATTATTGTAGCTTATTTATTTTACACATAGTTTATACCTTATTATCTCTTACCCTTGCCTGTCCCTCCCCCATCCTCTCCCCACTGATAACTAGTTTGTGCTCTGTACTTGTGAGTCTGTGTCTGTTTTGGTATACTCATTCATTCGTTTTATTTTTTAGATCCCACATGTAAATGATATCATTCGGTATTTGTCTTTCCCTGTCTGACTTATTTCCCTAAGCATAATATTCTGCACGTTCATCCATGTCGTTGCCAATGGCAAAATTTCATTCTTTTTTATGAATAAGTAATATTTCATTGTGTTTATATACCACATCTTCTTTACGCCTTCATCTGTTGATGGACACTTAGGTGTGCCTGGCACGTTTAAGCAATCTCCTAAGTTTTTGTGTTAGCATACCTATATCTATGATATATGATATTTTTCACGAACAAAGAATATTCCTTAAAGTGATTTAGATTTCTATTTTTTTGAATTTTAAAATTTTTGTCCAAAACAGCTAATAATAATGTCCCTTTCTGTTGGATAGTAATTTTACATATCTAATTTAACTCCACAATGAGTCTCACATTTATTGGGAGATATTCTAATTATTACAGTTTCCTCAGTTTTTATAGATAAGATCTCTGGGTCTCAGATAAATTCAAGAATTTCTGAATTTCATAGAGATAAGAAATGATTGACATGGAACTGCAATGTTGGAGTTTTGAGTCCAGGCCCTGAGCTTTACCCCCTGGCTCCTATAGAGCAGTGATTCTCCAAATGAAGGAGACAGGGTATTTGGTTTTGCAAGTGATATTTGGCGGTGCCTGGAGACATTAATGGCTGTCAAAATTGGGTGTGGGGTGCAACTATCATCTTGTCAGTGCAATAGAAAAGACAGCCGTCCACTTTGAAGTATGATCGTACCTGAAATACCAGTAGTGGCCAATGCTGAAAAACCCTGCCTTAAATAAGTCTCTTTCTGTATTCTCTTTCCTATTTCCCTACGTGTACTAAAGAGTACAAAGCTGATTTAAGAATACCAAATTAAATGTTTGAACCTAATCAAATATAGACCAAAAATTATCAGATAGCAAAATGAAAAGCACCCGGACTTTGGAGATAGGTCAAACTGCCTTGAATTTAATTCTGCTACTAAATAATATTTTCCCTTTGGATAGGTCATTTAGCATCCTGCAATAATTTTCTCTGGGATAAAATAAGGATGATAATCCTGGCTTTATAAGGTTTTTGACAGGCTTAGAAATTGTTTATTAATAATAATAATTATCATTATTATTATTATTCCTGTTTTCCTCCTCTCCCTTCCAAGGTGCCATCTCACTCTGCCTTTTGTAGCATAATGCCTATAAGGTGATTCCTGTATAGCCAAGCTACATCACTTTGGTGCCCAATAGATTTGACCCATTTTCTGGATAATGGTACCATCAACGTGACTTGCCTAGTAATATACTTTTTACTGAGAGATACATACACCAATAGGAGCCTGCCTCTTTTAGCCACTGCCTGGTTTTCAGATTTTCACAAGGATCCCCTTGGATGAATAGCATAATTGACAGAAATTATGATTTATTGATCCGCTTCACCCTTATTTGTCTCCCTCAGCATTAGAATGAGGTCAGGGTGTGTTATACAGTCTTCACTAAAATCCAAAAAAAAGAGAGAAAAACTATACAGGGAAGAGAATAGACATTACAATTAGTTAGATTTGAGTTCAATCCTCTTTGCATCTCTTACAGTTGTTTATTTCTGTAACTCACGAGTCTTAGTGATCTTTTCCATAAATCAGGGCTGTCCTGGGAATGAAAAACAATACCTGTAACATACACCTAGCTATATGCTTAACAAATGGTAGCTATTTATCTACTGAAACTAACAAGTATCATGTACATGTTTCAATTGTAAATTCTAAATTATGCATCATGAAGTTCACATCAAAGTCATCCCCATTTAAAAAAATCTATAAGCACAGTTTTTCTAGACATTTTTGTATTTATTTTGTATGTTCAACCTCTTTTTACCTGAAACCTCTAAATTAACATGATCATATAATTTGTTAGAATATTTGTTATTAAAAACAACCTTGGGAGTTCCCTTCGTGGCTCAGTGGTTAATGAATCTGACTAAGAACCATGAGGTTGCGGGTTCGATCCCTGGCCTTGCTCAGTGGGTTAAGGATCCAGCGTTGCTGTGGCTGTGGTGTAGGTTGCAGACGCGGCTCAGATCCCGCGTTGCTGTGGCTGTGGCGAAGGCCAGCGGCTACAGCTCCTGTTAGACCCCTAGCCTGGGAACCTCCATATGCCATGAGTGCGGCTCTACATAAAGGCAAAAAGACAAAAAACAAACAAACAAACAAACTTGCATCTGCCTATTACAATCTAAAATTTAGTAGTTTACCTTAATGCTAGGACAGAACTTGCCTTTTAGTAGCTCTGGTCCTTGGGATGGTTTGAAATGATGAAGATTAACACATTTTTAGTGGTGTGACTATCAGCATAAACTAGGAGTATTTAGAAAAGATAGATATAGGAAACAAACAAAAAAAATTGCCTTCTCTCATTTCAAAGCCTCCTTCTGGTTTTATCCTCTCCCAACTTCATCAAACCTGTTTTCTATGTGAGAATGTGAAGGAAAATATCAGTAGAAATGAGAAAAGTGAGTTTGCCTCCAAGACCTTTATTCCCCTCTTTTTTTTTTTTTTTTTTTGCCCTTTTAGGGCTGCACCTGTGCATATGGAGGTTCCCAGCCTATACCACAACCACAGCAACACGGGATCCAAGCCGTGTCTGCAACTTACACCACAGCTCTTGGCAAAGACAAATCCTTAACCCACTAAACAAGGCCAGGGATTGAACCTGCGTCCTCATGGATGTTAGTCAGATTCATTTCCGCTGAGCCATGACAGGAACTCCAAGACCTTTATTCCCAATTCAACCATGTGTGTCCTAAGGAACTCTATTTTCTTAATAGAGAAACATTTAGTTGAGCACCTTCACAGTTGAATCCAGCATAACAAAATTGGATGGACATTGGAATGACATTAATGATGCATGTCCTAGAAAAAAAGGGAAACAAAATACCCCAATGCAAATGTATCCCAAAATATTCCAATGCAATTCCTTAATCCATAAAGAAATTTAGAATTCTAGAAGGAATGTAAGCTAGAAGAGTTTTAAAATCACACCCTCACTGCTTTAAATGGAGAGGTCTGAAACCATTCCCAACTCTAACTATTTCTTGTTTTAAAACACCCTAGCATTTGTGTCATTTGGAGCAGTTTGGCCATTGTGCCTCCAATTTAGGACTCTGTTCATTGTCCATCCTTCCATTGGCATACTCATCCATTCAATAATCATTTATTGAGCAGATAGGAATTCTGAATACAATATTTTTAAGAAAAAACTATGATAATATGAACATGAAATATAAAATACAGTGAGGGAGTCATTTAAAAAAAACAAGTAAACAAGTGAAATAAATTGTAAGTAAATGCATTGCTATGAAGAAAACTGTGAAATAGAGAATAAGAGCAAATTTTGAGTAATAAGGCAGACTCCTGTAAAAAGATAATAATGCTGGTGTGTGTGTGTGTGTGTGTGTGTGTGTGTGTGTGCGCGCGTGTGTGTGTGTGTGTGATGCAGAGAAGGAAAGCATAGGAATGTTTCAAATTTAACAAAAGCATCAGAAAAGTTCAAGGCTCCTTCAAGACTGTAATGTGTCTCCTTGACTCAAAATCTTGCTAGATGCTTTTGGAGTTAATATGATAACTTGACAGATAGTTTTATTATATAATACATATACCTAACAATAGCCTGTTTTCTAATGGTATTATTCCATACAATGATTTTGGGGTCAATTGGCAAACAGGTAGGAAGCATTGCTTGGATAGGTTTGTTTTGTTTTGTTTTGTTTTGTTGTTGTTTTTATGTAAATAATGTCTCCCAGTTTCCTTCAAACAACCCTGCAAAGACAGCTACCAGCTGTACTTAGAACACAGTTGACAATGTAGCTTATGGGATATTAACTTATTCTAAAAGATAAATATAAATGGGTATCCTTTGTTGAACATATTGTCCTATCTTTAGGGAAGAATAAAGAGACGTCTTAGTTTTTCTTTGGCCTTGCCAGATAATCTCTTCCCTTTACTCATAACACTCTCAACCTCCATCCCTCCACCACTCTTTCTCCATTGTTCCCAATCCTCCCCCGCTTTCACCCCGACTCCTTGGGAGCACACACTTTGTACAGTCTCTTATAAAAGTACATGGTAATCGCATTACTTAATTCTTTATTCGTTCACCTCCAAACTGTGAGCTCCTTGCAGTCAGCCACTGTGCCAACTTTGTATCTCCTAAGCCTAGCATGGTGTCTGTGTTAGAACAGGGTTCAGTAAATGTCTGTTTAATAGATGAAGACATAAATAAGTGAGTGAAAGCTAAAGTAAATAGACAGAAGCAAGGGCTTGCAGGATACCATTGTAAATATTCAAATCTTAGAATATTTTTCTAAATCAAATAAAATATCCATGTAAGAAGCATGGAAAATTGAAATTGAGAAATTTAAACATAGACCTTAAATTCACTAATGACAACAACAATAAAAAGAGTTTGGTCAGAAACTCGCAAATATTGGTAATTTACCTCCCACTTTTTTCAGGTTCAAGATGATTCTGTCTCCTCTCTTTGATTTTCTTTTCTGTCACTGGGATCCTCTATCCCATATTGGGAAAAGTTCTTTAGTTTATTCACCTGAATTTGTAGAACTGAAAAGAACTGCAGAAGTAGATTAGGAATATTTATCAATCACTTGCATGAAATGCCCCTAAGGGTAGAGGAGAATGAGAAGAAAAGAATAGAGACACAGAGGGTAGGAAAGGAGGAAGGGAGAAGATCCACTACAGATTCATAATTCATTTTGGAACCCCTTTTGTTCATGCATAGAAATATTTATAGAATCTGTAGGCATCCATTTTTCTTTTATAATTTTTTTTTCAAAATTCCACAAGTAAAACTGATCTTCTAGGAATATGCAATATTTTATTCCATGACTTCGAGCAGCCTCTGGCACCCTGACTCTTCCCATTTCCTTTCTACTTCTTTGAGAAATTCTGTGCAAGAATGCAGGTACACGTGCACTTTTGCAAGAGGATGGGTACCTCACAGTCTCAAGAATGTCTTTCCTAGAAAATAAAATGGAAAAGAAAGAAGATATCTAGTCAGAGTATAAACCAAACAGTGCAAACGTGGAGGACCAAAAACAACCACATTGTCTTTAATAGGCTTTCTCTTCTGTCCAGATACTTCCAGATATTTCCAGGTATTTCCATTTGGATAGGATGTTTTCTCCAAGTGCTAAAATGCAGACATTAAGAGTATTATCAGTGCAGGCTATTTTTCACTGGTTTTGATTGCTGTAGAAGAACACAGAAGCCTACAGCTGAGATTCATTGAAGCACTGTTTCCTTCCTCAGGGAGCTGTTATTTCAATAAAAACAATGGAATCAGTTAGCATAGGTAATAAAATAATTACAGTAATTTATTTTGGCTATTAAATGTTGCATCCCCTTAGCTAATCATCCACTTCAAGCTATTATTCAAAGCGTTTTGCTCTTTTTGCCTTTAAGTTAAACATCATGAATTTCTATGCACTGATAAATCCAAATCTAATAAATTCCTGATGTGTTTCCTTGCACTGTGACTACCGACAACTCTCTCTATCTTGTTAATTCAATGTTACTCAACACCAGTAAAGGATGTTTTCTAGTATAATATAAAAGCAAAGAATTACTTGTTACCTAACTTTGTACCAAGTCACAAGAATATTTAGTCTTCACTGCTTTATGTGCATAGAACACTCTGTGTTATAAACAAAGGAAGTACCTGAAAATATTTTAATCATAATACCTTAGAGAATTGTACTTTCTAAAACAACTCCAGCCATCTCCTATGAATATTTAGTCTATGAGAGGCTACCTTTCAGGATTTAAAGAGTTTAATGCATGCTTTACTATAAGGTTTGTAATTAATTTCCGCTCTATTCACTTTCACATCTATTTCATTTTGATAAGGTCTAAACCAGGCATATCAAATAATCTAAAAGTACCAAGTTGTTTTCCTGTTTTGCAGGCATGTTACAGGAAGGTTCAGGGAGTAACCAGACTAGCATTTCTTACTCTCATTTTCAGACTTCAGATCGTTAAACAAAAGAAGCGGCAGAAATAATTTCAAATGATTTCTGTAGAGACTGCATATTCAGAGTTAAAACTCATTCTAATCTTTGTACTCCCATCAGTGCATTTTAAAGGAAACAATTCATTGTTTAACCTTCCTCATCCTTTTTATGCTTCTGAATTCACCAAAAAAAATCAATACAGGTTTGCCTTTAATTAAAAAAAACATTACTGAAAAACCTTGTCCTTTAGTATGAGTTCAAAGAATATTTTCCAAACTGAAAATTGTAATGTAACTGAAGACATTTTTTTTAGTAACCATATTTGAATTTTCTAAATTATTTTAAGTTTGTGAGGAGTATCAGGAACTTGAAAAGCACATTAAAAACCAATGGCATTTTTAGTCCTAAAACTGTAAAATCAGAAATTTCAAGAAACTTATTTTCAAATGGATAGATTTTAATTGATATTTTACTTTCAAAAAGTTCTAAAGAAAATCTTTTAAAAAACTTTCTATTGAACAATATCATTTTCAATTGAAATTGAAACATATCTATTGGTTTTCACTCTAGTAAAGATCTCAATTATACATACACCAACTTCTTTTCAGCACATACAACTTTATTGAGCTAAGAGAGAGAAACCTCTACTAGGAGGTGGAATTTTTCTAACAACTTTGGCATAGTGCCCTTAAATTAATGGGGCTTTTCAATAAAGTAATATACACACACTTCATAAAATACCCATTGAAATGGATTGATTCTACTTCCTGACTTGTTTTGGTATTTACAGTACATTAGAACACATTGCACTTGGTATTATCTATAACTCGTAATAGCAGGAAGAAAGAGTCCAGCAAATGTTGTATGATTTTACTTTCTCAGTCAGACTCACTACAGAGTCACAACACCCTATCTAAGGCTGAATGCTCTACTTTTCATATAAGGAATGTTACTCATGGTGATGAAAAATTAGAGCTGCAAAACGTTCTACGGGGTTTTCTGAAAATTATTCTCATTATGGTTTTATTTTAAATTGGATTTAACAAAATTCTCCCTTAAAAATAGATGAGCTTTGTATGATAACCAGAGCTATCTTTACTGAAATATGACTTGAGAGATTCCTATACTGAATTTACACTCTTGCAAGTGAAACCAATGGGTATCCATTCAGAAAGACTGCTGACACGAGAAATGAGATGCACAGTGGAAATTAAAAAGGAGGCCATTTATACCAGCCATAGGGGAGGGAATTAGAGGGAACCAAAAGGTTATATGCATACATCCAGTCATAGGACATAAAACCTACTCCAAATCAGCACCAGAGTTAAGCGTGAGAATTATTTTCTAGGCACTATTAATTTCATACCCCACTTCTTATCCTCCATTAGAGAAAAAAAAAAAAAAGAAAGAAAGAAAAGAAAGGAAAAATCGGAGTTCCTGTCGTGGTGCAGTGGTTAACGAATCCAACTAGGAACCATGAGGTTGCAGGTTCGATCCCTGGTCTTGATCCGGCATTGCTGTGAGCTGTGGTGCAGGTCGCAGACGTGGCTCGGACCCTGCATTGCTGTGGCTCTGGTGTAGGCCTGTGGCTACAGCTCCAATTCGACCCCTGGCATGGGAACCTCCACATGCTGTAGGTGAGGCCCTAAAAAGGACAAAAGACAAAAAAAAGAAAAAAATCATGTCAACTTTCTCCTTCTGATTTTTCTCAGGCCCTTCAGTGTGTTGTAAATTGCTTTGATATTAACCATGCCAGAAAATATGATTTACTATATTGATAGTGATCTTGAATAAATGATTTTCCCAATCTATGCATATATTCTGGTAGAAAGAGATTTTTTTAAGGTTTTATGGACTCAGTTCCTGAATTAGAATTGGTTTATTGGAAAAATCATTTAAATTAGCTTCTTTTGTTTAAAAAGTTATGTGTTGAATAGCTGGGAGCCAGGAAGTGATTTCACAAAGGAAATATAAATGTATTATGATGAATTTAAGCTGTATAAAGAATACAAAAAGCTTTGCATGTAAATTGACTTTATAAATTAAATACCATAAGCTGGTAATAGAACATGGTAATACCTATGGACAAATTCTAGTCAATATAAAATTTGAGCTCTTTGAAGATACAGCCAAATCTGTTTTCTTAGAAGCAATAGAAAATTTCTGCCAGTGATGGACTTAACACAGTGGATAACCTTTTCATTAAGCAATTATGTGTTTCAGACCACAGGATATTCAGTATATATTTTTGTTGTACTTTTTCAGATGTCACTGACCCCATTTCATAAATTTTAAGTCACACTGAGGTTTTAAACATCTGAAGAAAATCAATAGATGAGACACTGAAGACTATTTTATATCCACTGAAAATATTTTTTATTCTCTCTTTAAAAAAAAAAATTATTGCTCAAAGCTCCACCTAAACATCAAAAAAAAAAAAAAAAAACATTGGAAACCTGGGTGATAATTACCCGTGTCTTGGATTTTACAGTAAAGCGCTTTTGTATCTTTATAGCATTTGAAGTTCTAATCCACTTGGTACAATACCCTAGGAAAGAAGGCAAGGAATATAAAACCACACTAATCCATTGAGAAATGTTTTTTAAAAAGGGGAAAAAGGTATTACTCTAAGGAGGGCTTTATTACCATCACAATCAATAGATACAATTTTGTCGTCACAGTTCACCTTAAGTGACACTAATTAAAAAGAAAATTGTGTGTAATTAATGTGTAATTAAATTGCAATTCCTAATTAGTTTATTTGGGCTATTAGGAACTTACCATTAGGGCTTTCAAGAGAAGCTAGTAGATTTTGTCTAACTTAAAATATGTTTAAGTAGTACAGAGTATTGTGTTACTTTAGGAAGAGGAAACAGAACCACTGAGTAAAAAATTTAAAGGGTTTATACATCAAATTAGAACATTAAAAAAAAATCTAAAAATGAAATGAACTTCCTGCTGTAGACAGATCTCCACCACGGGGGAGAAACAGGGAAAAGTGGGGTGACTGGTAGGCTGATCTGACCTATAACCTTTGAACAGGCAGGTACAAATTTAGACCAGGAGGCTTTAAGACTGCGTAAATCATAAGCCACTCTTAAAGATGTAGTTCTATCAACTATCTCAGGGGTAGAGACATTGGGCTGAGTTCCCAGCCATGTTCCCTACTGCCTGAACTTGCCTCTCACAGTACTTGCTACAGTTACAAATGAAGATGTTTCTACGTCCCTCTCTGACTTACAGTAGCGCCTGTGTCTTTTCCCACTACCTTCACTGACAAGCTAGAGGAAAAAAAATTGATTTTAAGGCTAATCATCTGCTCTTCATTTTATAAACAAATCCAGATCTCATCCCTCTTCTTTGGAAACTTCGAACAGCAAAGCAGGTAAAGACAAGGGTTTGTCACATTACGGAGACACTTAAGCAATTGTCTCTGACCTGGCCTTAGATTTTAGAAAGAGGGTTTGGCAGTTTCTGAGTATCACTCTGTAGCTCAGAGAAAGCCATGCAGTGTCTTAATGAATGCATTACCAGAATTTTATTGCAGTTAGTCAATTGACGATGTCTGCACATTAGGCACTTTAGGTAAGAGAATACCTAAATTATAGAAGGGCAGAGGTGAAAAAGTGCCAGCGACCCCCATATCTCCTAGGGGAGAATGACCCTGTGGTCTTGGGAAGGATGATTAGAAAAATAAGCTTTCAGGGACCTCAGGAAAGTGTAGAATTCTGTCTTCCTTGGTAAAGCGTGGCCATCACACGTTGTCACAGTCCCAAGAAATTTCAAATAGTTTTTCTTCAAAAGTACATCTGTTAGGCTTTTTACGTTTTTATGGAAATTGAGAATGAAAAGATGAGGTGTTGTTGTTGTTGTTCTGTTTTGTTGCTAACCGTGGAGCAAAATTAAAAGGAGGGCTGAAAAATGCCAAGCAACTGGGCATTGGGAAACCCAGAAACCAGAACACCTCTCGTGTATCTAGAACACAGGGTTTAATGGGTTGCCACACAAGGCAGCAGCAGGGGTGACAATCACCTTCTCCAGTGGTCCTCTTTTGTGTTGTTCCACTTGGAATTCGAATGTCCAGGAGACACAGCGTCACTGGTTTTGATTTGAGTGTTCGGTCTTGGGTTGGATGAGGTCAGAACTCTTCAATGTCAAGGCTAACAACACCTGCGAAGGCAGTTCTCCTAAAAAATCTGTATGCTCTTATTAAATGAGGAGGAATTGGAAGCTGGGCAGGGAAAATAAACAGCTACCAAATAAATAGGAAACAAAATAAAAGCAAGAACCCTTGTCTACAAATAGCAGAAAAATAGGCTTTCAGCATTCATTCCACATTATTGATTGTCTGCAGAGTGTGAGACACTGTTCACAATGAAACCAGCTTTTCTTTCACACAGCTACCTGTCATTGAGGGATCCGTTATGAAAGGAGAACCTTAGCTTTTGATGGTCATTTCACATTAGACTAAACGTCTGTACCTCTGTCCACTGTGTTACTTTTTCCAGTTGAAGATCTTTCTTTTCTCATTTGAAATTTCTTTTTTAAAAGGAGCTTTCATGTTTAGGTGACTGTAAATGACAGAAGACGGAAGGCTTCTAGCTCAGCCTCACCTTCAGTATGTTTTTTCAGTGACCGGTATCACAACGCATGATATAGTCTCACACACACACACGTATATGCACACATACACACACACACACAAAATTATGATAAAATCACAGCATGTGCTAGACTATCTAGAGTCTGATTTTCTAGTCTTTTTATTTTTTTTTTGTCTTTTTGCCTG
The DNA here is from genome assembly GCA_004024745.2 of Catagonus wagneri. NCBI lineage: Eukaryota > Metazoa > Chordata > Mammalia > Artiodactyla > Tayassuidae > Catagonus > Catagonus wagneri. The sequence goes on along the minus strand of PVHT020000165.1, from coordinate 6,682,421 downwards.
CGGCATATGGAGGTTCCCAGACTAGGGGTCTAACAGGAGCTGTAGCTGCCGGCCTTTGCCACAGCCACAGCCAACGTGGGATCCGAGCCGTGTCTGCAACCCACACCACAGCTCACGGCAACGCCGGATCCTTAACCCACTGAGCAAGGCCAGGGATCGAACCCGCAACCTTACAGTTCCTAGTCGGATTCGTTAACCACTGAGCCACGACGGGAACTCCTGATTTTCTAGTCTTGATCACTGTTATTTGTTTGCAAGAAGTAAAAAAAAAAAAAAAAATAGGCTAAGTTATGATGCTAGAAATAAAAATCAAATTGGACTGAACACAAGAAGAAAAAATATTGGAAAGCTACAAGGTATCTTATGGCAACTAGGGTCAAGAATGCAACTGAGTCTAATGATGAAGAACTGGGAACTGAAAAGATAAACTCGAATCACCACCACTTAACACCCAAGTATGCTTATTTCCTCGTCTTCTCTGAGTCTTAAATATGGGCTCCCCTGATTTTTCTAGTAAAACTAAAATATCATCCCCTCTCCAATGGCAGTGATCTCTGTCTTCCCTACTTTGTTTTTCTTCCCAAGCACTTAACATCTGCATCTGCCATGATAGACTAGGTGTTGCCACTGTAAGAAATGAGCTCAAATATCTTAATGGCTCGTAAGAACAACAGATTATTTCTCACTCAAACTACACGTCCATCATAGCTCATCACACCTCTGCTCTGAGTGTATTCACATACACACACATATGTATATGTACATGTGAATATAAAATTACATTAATTCTAATTTAATTAATTTAAAATAAAAATTTTCCAAGTTTCCATTGTGGCTCAGCAGTAATGAACCTGACTTGTATCCATAAGGACATGGGTTCGATCCCTGGTACCACTCAGTATGTAAAGGATCCAGCATTGCTGTGAGCTGTGGTGTAGTGACAGACGTGGCTCAGACCTGGCATTGCTGTGACTGTGGTATAGGCTAGCAGTGTAGTTCCAATTCAACCCCTAGCCTGGGAACTGTCATTTGCCATGGGTGTAGCCCTAAGAATAAATAAATAAACAAATAAAAATTTTTGGCATTTATAGCAGAATATTGACTAGGTCTCTGCTGGTTGTCCAAGGGTTGTGATTGAGGACAGAGTACTGGTGAGAATTCAAAGAATTGTGCATTTTGTGTACTAAAAAGAGCTTTTAAGTTGCCCATAGCCTGTGGGGCCAGACAGTGAAGGGTTAACCAACCATAAACACAACTTGTCCTTTTCCTATCAAAATAACCCCTCTCCAACCCCTTTCTTACTTTCAGTGGCTATAAAAGTGGATTGCTTTGACCACCATTGGTCATTTGCAAGAAAGGGAGCTTCAGGTCATAGGTCTTGTTGGGAAAAAGGATTGGTGAGGTGATTTCTTCTCCTCTCCACAGGGCATTTCTTCCTTAAAGAGACAAGTAGTTATGTGCTTGAGATGGGGAAAGGTGATTGCAGGTGAATAAATATTGAAAGTGTCAGTGAGAAGGAGAACCTAGCATTCTTTATGTTCCCTGGTTGGATCTCTTCTTAGGTAATAAGCTTACTGGTTCATGCCCATGCCAATCTGAATGGAGGAGAGAGAACTGGTAAGATATTTCAGGTGAAATACCTTTGAGCAGCCTTCATGCACACTGTCTTAGCAAGAATGCAAATTTCTAATAGGTCAGGTAGGTGATTTGTGTTGGGAGATGGAGAATGAGATGGCTTGGAGTTGAAGTTCCTGTGACGAGAGATTAAGCAAATGTCGAGGTTGTGAGGGGCCCACTGAACCATGTACATCCATTCACTTCTTAGAGCTAGGTTAAGGATGTCAGCCACACTAGACCATGGATAGTCAGTGTTAGCCAATAAAATGATGGGGCTGCAGACTCAAAGAATTGAGAGAAGAGTTGACTTTTCCTCTTCCCACTTTCACACACTAAATGCAAGAAGGAAGAAGTCATGTCAAGCTTTGAATCAGTTAAGAGGTTATAATTTGAAATTGGACAAGCCAAAACTGTAATATCAAAACTTATCCAGGAGTTCCCATTGTGGTGCAGTGGAAATGAATCCGAATAGGAACCATGAGGTTGCAGGTTCGATCCCTGGCCTCACTCAGTGGGTTAAGTATCTGGCATTCCTGTGAGCTGTGGTATAGGTTGCAGACGAGGCTCAGACCTGGCATTGCTATGGCTGTGGCATAGGCCAGCCAGCAGCTACAGATCCAGCTGGACCCCTAGCCTGAGAACCCCCATGTGCCGCGGGAGAAGCCCTAAAAATACTAAGAAACAAACAAAAAACTTATCCAGAATGTTATAAAACCTACCCGAGATATTTTTAAATAGCCAGATGGGGTGACTCATTAGGGATGAAGTCAACAATTGGAGAAAAATAAAATCATTTTGTCTGTACATACCAACCAATGATTTGAAGATTTCTCAATAAATTTGTTACACACGAAACCAAATAAAAAACATTCTTGTGCTCAAAGTTTCCTACAACTTTTCAATTTTCTTTGGAGACAATGGAATAAAATATAATTTGTATCACTGTCCCCACTTTACACATTATTTTTCTAAATGGGCATACCACAAGGAAATATTCTATGGTATGCTATACAAAGTCCCTCTATACTGCATCCCTAATCCAGAGCACATTGGTTTAAAGGCTATTGGAAAATCCTATAGCTAAGACATCTGTTGACTTTGTTAATCCAACCTTTCCCCAATTATCACAGATGATGTTTTAGCAGTATTGCTATTCACATCCCAGATAATACCGACAAATGTCTACTACTTTAAGATAGTAATTCAGTGTTTAGTGTCTCATATATGGTCCTGCACAATTTTGTCACAGCCACAAAAGCTGTGTGCCACAGCCTTACCCACACTTTCCATTCCCTGCTCAAATAAGAACATTTCACTCTTCTGTGCACGTATCCTTCATTTCTATTTCCATGACATCTTCTTTTGTCTGGCATTTTTATCATTGATATTATTTATTTCTATTCACAGTCTTCCCACTCTTGTAGTCTTATTTCAAGCACTACTTTCTAATTCCTAGACTTTCCTAATCTAATTAAGAATTGCTCCTTGCTCTTCTTCACACTCTTGGCACCTTATAATGACTTTATTTAACATACTTAACCCATGCTACCTTTTATTATTATTACTGTTGTTACTTCTGACAATATTCTTACAAGAGTACAAAGTGATTATAAGAGTCAGACATCATACTCAGTCTTTTCTCAAACAACCCTCTGAGAAATATTTTCGCCATCTTACAGATAAGGAAATTTATCTTAGAAAGTTTCTTAACTTAGAAAGAGTAAACAACTTGACCAAGGTCTCAGAGCTAATAAAAGGCAGAGCAAGCAACTACTCCCAGTCTGTTGGAACTTCCATCCATGCTCTGCACCACTATGTAATTATTATGCCCCTGGATGGGCATGTCTTTCTCCTCAACTTGATTATCAGCCCTCAGAAGGCAAGGGTCTTGTTGAGTTCATCTTTATACACACTCTGTGTTTAATATAGTGTCTTCTAGATATCTAGGAAACATGTCTAGAATGAAATTAAATCTACATGCCCTCAGCATTAAGAGGTAGTGGGAAAGTATCTCCTTGAGAATCCTTTGTCTGTAATTTCAAGATGCTGAGTACTTTGTGCTCTACCTGTCATTTCCTCCTTTCAAATTCTCCTAGGTTTCTCATTATGATGCATCACCTACATTCCTTTTAGTTACAACATCTAATGCAACATGACTAGCGCAACATGAACACATAAGCCCTAGAGAACTGAAGAGCAAGAAGGTTGTTTTCCCACACTGTGGATTTTAGGGACGTTACAAAAAAATATATGTTAAAGGTCAGAAGTGAGCCTCCAAGTTACAAGCCCTGTTATAGAAGGGTTCCATCCTTCTTCAGAGTGCACCAAACTGCAATATCCCCATGGAAATTGTGTTGAATAAGCCATACAAGCAACCGCGATTATTTTTCCAAGAAAATTGCCTTATTAATGTGTGTTATGGAAATAGTGCTCCATGTCGGACCTAACAAGAAGAATTGGGACTATGTGTGTACGTGGAAAATTGCCTCATGTGCTTTTCATCCCAGTGGATCTCAGGGAATTTTCTGAAACTCATTTTCAGGCTCTGCCTGTTTCCTCAACTATTCCTTCCTCTGAAAATAATTCCTTCAGAAATGACCTCTTTCCAAAACACCACAGATGCCAACCAGATATGGCAACAAGCTCAGCAGTTTAGTGACCCCCAAATAAATGTTTTATGGGGACTAGGCCTCCAGGCCAGGAAGAAATCAACCTAAAATAACAAGAACATCAGTACAGCGTAGTGGTTAGTCTAGCTACATGAATTGTGGAGCCCAGCCGACCTGGGCTCAGATTCTGGCTCTGTTCCTTAGTGACTGTGTGATGTAGGGGATTAATACATGCTCTCTAAGTCTTACTGTGTAAGGGTTACTGTGAAATTAAATTAGATAATATTTGTGAATATATGCCAAACCAAAATAAGCCTTAGTAAATAAGAGCTGGTATATTTAATAATAATACAATTTTATATTAAAGTTTATGATGCTTACTCTATTACCTGCAGAACATCTCTTTTTTAAAAAGGCCATAGGAGAAGTTCGCTTAAAATTTCAGCCTAACAAATAATGTAAAATGGCAGAAATTTCATACACTGGAGATACCACCCCGATTTTCATATTCAGGAAGGAAGTGATTTTTCAGGTTATAGAAAGCAGACTATGAGCTATCTCTTCATTCACCTATATATCTTAGTTCCCTTGTCAGAGTCTAAGGCTACAGTGGATCAGAATTGAAGACTGATTTGATGTTGCAAAGTAAAGAAAACATTTCTCTAACTAAACACTTTATTACTACGTTCGGTGTCCTTAGGGCAGGCTGGCAGAAACAACCTTTTAAGTTTCAAAATCCATTGGGTCTAGATTTGTGCTTTGTTAGCAATTCTTTGGTCATTTCTTTTTTGTTGTTGTTGTTGTCTTTTTGCCTTTATGTGGAGCCGCACCCGCGGCATATGGCGGTTCCCAGGCTAGGGGTCTAACAGGAGCTGTAGCTGCCGGCCTTCGCCACAGCCACAGCAACCTGGGATCCGAGCCGCTTCTGCAACCTACACCACAGCTCACGGCAACGCCGGATCCTTAACCCACTGAGCAAGGCCAGGGATCGAACCCACAACCTCATGGTTCTTAGTCGGATTCGTTAACCACTGAGCCACAAAGGGAACTCCTGGTCATTTCTTATATGAAAGCAAGAAGGTCATTAATTACACTTTTATTTAAAAGACACCATGATGAACATATTTTAGACATCTTAGTTCTATGTTCAGTTTCATACATGTGGAATCATAGGGTTTCTTCCAGATAGTCTTGATTCTGTGTGTAATTTTTTAAATGTTTTTACCGATGTGCTCTGAAATTGTGAAACTGTGATAATTTTCACAGTTGTAGTAATCTATTATGCTAGGTGGTTAACCTTATCTTTAAAATTTGAAGATAGATCTTAGAGGGAACTTCATACAGGATAATTTCAAAATTACTTACACCATTAACTATCATTCTTTCTGTATTCTCTCCACACTCTTATCAGTTTACTGCAGAAAGAATAATGAAGGGAGAGACAGACCAGTAAATCCAAGAACATGAAGAGGACATAGGAGGAAAAAAGGACAAGGAAAAGGGAATAAAAATGCAAAAATGTTGAGATAATCGCAATGTATGGGATATAAGAAGGAGAAAAACCAGGAGAAAAGAATATTGTATTAAATAAATTGCCATTCAAATTCTTGGTTCCTGGTAGTAAAGAGAATTTACAAGGTCCTATGAAAAAGTTTTTAAGTCCCCTTTCCTCGAAGATTTGGCTTGTGCTTACTCAGTGAATCTAGCAAAATAAGGATGCTTTTGAGCTATTGATTGGTGGAAATGTGGCTTAATAGCAGAATCATTACTTTTTTAATCTTGGAACTGCCAGTCCCTACTATTTTCAACTGAACTTTAAGTTGTTCAATTACAGGCTGCCATTATTAATTGTTTTTAAATATTGTGGGACATACCTAGTTTGGGAAGTTTTGTTCTTAGCAATAGATTTTTTTTTTAAAGGTCCCAGTTTTTAGAGCTTTATCTGTTCAGACTTATGGGCTTCTCATTTTGGATGTCTTAATCTTGAAACAGATTGAACTTTGTGGATCACAGAAAAATGTGGTCTCATTGACTCCTGAATAAAATATAATTTGGGTCACTGTCCCCACTTGCTCAGTAGCATTAAAATGATGCATTCCTGTAGGTTTACATGGGCTGGGATCCCTGTCTGTCCTGCAGTTCTTTACTGGAATTGAACAGAAAAGGTCAAATGGGGGGTAATATGTCAAAAGGCTGTAATTAAGATTTAGAAAGATTAATACCGATGGTATTTAATGAAATTGGCTTTTAGAGGAATGCTCATCTATTACTTTGATATTTAACTTTTTTCTTATTAAAATGTTAGTGCTGAATAGGAGCTCACAATCAGTGGCAGGAATATGAGTTTATACAGCCATCAGTAAAGAAGGTCACAACTAGTAAACAATCAGTTTTGTGTGTGCATGTGGTACTAATGATAAAATTACTTAGCTTTTCCACTTGAGATATAATTTTTTCCCCAGAACTTGCAAAAAAAAATTTTTTTATTGCCACAAGCAGCAAGCCGACATAGCTGTATCACTTCTCTGCACTGATACAGTTTTTTTTTAATTAGTCATTTCAGATGTTTATAGCAATTTCAAATGCCCATAGAAAAAAAAATCTATCAATTTTTTACAGGCAGGGGTAAATTGTGCCTCTAAAGGGAATAGTACGGTTAAATCGGGCATATCACTTGGAAAAAAGACTGTAGTCTAAAGTAGCGGCTGAAGCCTTTTGGTGTTTTGAAGAAGGAGCTGTTTCAAATTTCAAATTGTAAGGAAATTTCCATTTCAAAAATAGCTACTGAACTATCACAATGACTGCTTTGCATATATTTTTGGTCACAGAAATACCATTGTTATTTTTTACTATGGATATGCAAATGAGATGTTGATAGGATTAAGTTCTGTCACCTTCTGAGACAATCTTATGCTTGCACTATTGAAGTTTTCCTCCCTCCCCACTGTTTTCCTTACATTTAATTAAAGCCATCAAACTCATTTCACTTTCCATTCTGCATGAAGTTTTCCTCTCCCTTCTCTTTTTGGCTTTTTCCCTAGTGATTTTTCCCTGAGTCCTATTCAGTTCTCTTCATATTTGCTCCAGGTGGTGACTTATTTCATTTCATGAAATCTTCTATTTTCAGTTAAGAAAACTATTTTTCCACCTCTGTGGTACAGGTTACAGCTCCAGCTCAGATTCGATCCCTGGCCTGGGAACTTTCACATGCCATGGGTGTGGCAGAAAGTTTTTTTAAATAAAAAATTAAAAAATTAAAAATGAGAAAAAATGTAATAGCTTATCATTATAGTTATGTTTTGGCTGATTATTTCCCAATTAGATTTGCTGGGTGCTTTGCTATCACGTAGACTGTTTATTGTACTTGTTGAATGGATGAAAATTAAAATATGCATTTGGGAAGCTCATGATGGTATCAAATGTGTGCGTGTGTGTGTGTGTGTGTGTGTGTGTGTGGAACAACCAATTCTTGAAGTTATTGCATCTGTCTCTTTCTAAATCCTATCAACTATCCAACTTTTAAAACACACATACACACATAATTCATATACACACTCCAATAATAAGTATTCAGGTTTAAAGTATTGCATACTGTGTGCCATTCTTGTAAACTGGCTAGGCATGTATTTATAATAAAGGATCGAATGCCCAGCACTTTTTGGAAATGTGTTGTTTTGTTTTAAGAAAACCAATTTGAGTGTGAATGGAATTAGGCTCATTGGATTAGATAGAGTGAGAACTACTGCCCTTACAGTAGGAAGAGCTTTTACAGCTGTGGCATTCAGAACGAATGTCCTGGTGGAGCAAAAAAAGGGATAATCCATGAACTGGAAGTATTACCGTACCTCCTGTGTGGGCTTATATTCAGGTCTTAAATTGATGATAATTAAGTGCATATTCTCTATATGCAGGAGTGTGTACACACACACTAATCTGCATGTATTAATATACTATATTAATATAATGAAAGCAAGTATGTATTTTATGTTAAAAGCTATTCCATACACCTTTTAAAACCTATGCCTAAAGGAGAAAGAATCTGAAAAAGAATAGATATATGTGTGTGTGTATATATATATAACTAAATCAATTTGCTATACTCCTGAAACTAACGCAACTTTGTAAATCAACTATATCCCGATATAAAATAATAAAAAGTAAAACTATACCATAAACATTGCTAGCCTTAAATTTGTTTTTACTTAATCAAATTGATATCAAAACTATAATTTAAATAGTTCTTCATATTCAAGTGTTATATGAATATGTACTTTGTTTAAATTACTAACTGGAAGTTTCACGATCTTGGCAGTGTTTTGTACACATTCATTTTTCCATTCACATTCTTTTTTGGAAGTGGAATTTGGTAGATGCCTCTAAAAGTAATTTGCTTTTGAAACTTCTAATCTGCTCTCAAAGATAAACTTATCTGTAGAGTATTTTAAAAGTTAAGTATATATATATGCCATATTTAACAATTAAAATATCTATGTTCAACTAGGATTTTGTGACCCTTGACAGCAAATGTTCTTTTTTTTTTTTTGTCTTGTGGCTTCCTAGGGCCGTACTCGTGGCATATGGAGGTTCCCAGGCTAGGAGTCTAACATCAGCTATAGCTGCCGGCTTTAGCCACAGCCATAGCAATGCGGGATCCGAGCTGCCTCTGCAGCCTACACCACAGCTCCGCGGCAACGCTGGATCCTTAACCCACTGAGCAAAGCCAGGGATCGAACCCACAACCTCATGGTTCCTAGTTGGATTCATTAACCACTGAGCCACGACGGGAACTCCAGTGTTCTTACAGAATAAATGAGACTTGCCAATTGAACTGAACGTTCCTGGAGACTGAGAAATTTTGAATACTCATTCTCAACGTTTTCCTGATTTTGAATATGAAAGGACTATCACATAGTCTTCTATTTAAATTGTAAAGTTAAAGTTTAGGTAGTTTGACAGAGTTACTCTTAGTACTCAGTATTTTTACCATTAAGCATTTTCTTGTAAGATATATAATTTTCCTGGAATTTTCTCTTCGTTCAATATCCATATCAATTTTTTTGTATTTGTGGAGAAAATAAGAACTGTTATTTGTTTTGACTTAGTTCTCTTTGGAGATAGAGGAACTATGTTCTAGAAAAGGCATAATTTCAAAGCACTGCAATACATGTAAGAAAATGTTTTAAAAATTAAATTTTAGTCAAATGAGTTATTTTGAGAATTACTGAATTATAGTGAAACCTCTGCCATTCACATGTATTATTCGTCCTCTTTCTTTCTTTCTTTCTGTTTCCTTCTTTCTTTTTTTCTTCCTTACTTTCTTTTCTCTCAGCCTCTCTTTCTGTCTTGCTTTAAAGGTTTTATATGTGGGTGAGGCATATTATAGCTCAATGGTCTAACTTGGAGCAAAGACAGTTGGCTATTTAAACTGACATTATGAAATTGAATCAGGTCTGCTTGACCAAAATGCAGTAAAGTCAATCTACTGACACCAGGTTGCTGCAAAGAAAAACACAAAATTTATTGCAGGGTACCAAACAAGGGAGTGGTGACTAATCTCAAATCCACTCCAGATCAGTCTTTGAGTTAGGGGATTTTTTAAAAGTGGGAAGAACAAAGAAGCTGGGATTAATCATCATGCAATTTTGTGAAATTTCTTAATCTTAGTTTTGGGAGTTGAGATGTCTCTGGTTTATAATTCTCTGGCCAGGTGGGCCATGGCTGGGGGCGTCTGTTACCTCATCTTGCCCTAGAGAAACAACCTGAGTTTGTACATTAATGACAATTTTTTTAAATATTAATGTTAATACATTAATGATGTTATCGACAATAGTAATTTTGGTAATCTCTTAGTGTTCAGTTAGCACAGGACTGAGGTCACAGGGGACAAGAAAGGGAATAAAGTTATGGATAGAAAGATTAATAAAAAACTTGGTAAGGGAACTCAGTTTTAGGGGGACTCATTTTTGCTGATGTATGAATGCTATTAATTTTAAACTGGGTTCATAAAATATTCAATTACATATGATTATGTAAAAGTCAGTTCACAACCATTACACATGGCATAATCACTTTTGTTATAAAATATAGAGTTAGAATTATGTAGAATAATGTATGTGTATATGCATTATGTGCATATACACATGTATATCCAAACAAGATTAAAAGAGATAAAATAAAACATTAATGTATTATCATCTATGGTTGCTGCATATTGATTTTTCTTTTCTCTTCTGTGTTTTTCTTATTTTTAAAAATTCCTACAATAAATGGAGAAGGTAAAAAGGAAGGTGGGGGGCAGGGAGGGAGAGAGGGAGAAAAGAAGGAAAGATGGAAGTCTTTCTAATCTAATACGAATGTCTTTGCCTTGTGAAGCTAATTACTTCCCTGTTTATCAAATTTCCTTTTTAGTATCTGGGTATTATAAAGAACTAGAAATTTAATTTTTTTGGTCATGCCCGCAACATGTAAATGTTCCTGAGCCAGGAATTGGACAGGTGCCACAGCTGTGACCCAAGCCACATCAGTGAGAACACTGGATCATTAACCACTAGGAAACCAGGGAACTTCCTTAGGAATTTTTATTTTTTTGCTTTTTAGGGCCACACCCGTGGTATATGGAAGTTCCCAGGCTATGGGTTGTATTAGAGCTATAGCCTCCTGTCTACATCACAGCCACAGCAATGCCAGATCCGAGCCATGTCTGTGATGTACAGCACAGCTCATGGCAATGCCAGATCCCTGACCCACTGAGTGAGGCCAGGGATCGAACCCACATCCTCATGGATACTAGTCAGATTCATTTCTACTTTACCACAACAGGAACTCCCAGGAATTTTAAAATATAGAATTATATGTGCTAAAAAAGAGAAGTCATTATTAGCACAGATCTACCAAAAAAGAGAATAACTAAGTATAAGAATGCGTATATTCGGATATTGCTTCATGATATATTTCTTTAATTTTTTCTAGTTTAGCATTAAATGTAGTTGGCTTCCTTTAATTCTCTGTGTAACTGACTGGCAAGAAAAAGAACACATGTGGAATCATGATCTAACTATGCAAGAAGATGGCTTATGATTTCCGTTTAACTCACGACTATCTAGGTTTCAGCAAGTAAATAGTGACAACTCAGATAAAAAGGACTGAGAGAGATTTCCTAGTCCACTTATGGGAACAGGGACCATGTGTTACATATGATATATGTTTTTCACTTGCAGTATTTGGCACACAGGAGTTTTATGTAAATATTTGCACTGTTAAAAAAAATCGGGCAATGTTTTAATCTAGACCATTTTTTTCCTTATCAATTAGAACATAGAAAACTAAATATAGAACTATCATATGATACAGCAATCCCACTCCTGGGCATATATTTGGACAATACTATAATCCAAAAAGATACATGCACCCCTATGTTCATTGAGGTACTATTCAAAATAGCCAAGACATGGAAATAAACTAAATGTCTACCGACAGATGAATGGATTAAAATATGGTACATATACACAATGGAATATTACTCAGCCATAAAAAAGAATGAAAGAATCCACTTGAAGCAACAGGGATGCACCTAGAGATTCTCATACTAAGTGAAGTAAGTCAGAGAGAGAAAGACAAATACCATATGTTATCATTTATATGTGGAATATAAAATAAGCACCAATGAACCTATCTATAAAATAGAAACAGACTCACAGACATAGAGAAATGACTTGTGATTGCCAAGGGGGAGGGGAGGGAATGGGTTGGACGAGGAGTTTGGGGTTGATAGATGAAAACTATTACCTTTAGAATGGATAAGCAATAGGTCCTACTGTGCAGCACAGGGAACTATGTCCAATATCTTGGGATCTTAGGATTAAACGTGGTGGAATATAGTATAAGAAAAAGAATGTGTATATATGTGTGTATACACACATACACACACACACACACACACACATATGAATGACTGGGTCCTTTTGCTGTCATAATACTATAAATCAACTATACTTTAATTTCAGATAAAAAGAAGAACCTTACCCTTACCAGCTTTCTTTACCCCAGGACTTTACAAATATGAACTATGCCAGTGTTGTTCTCAGACATTCGAAAGACATTCAAGTGTCCCCAGGGGCAGTCACTTCCGGCACAAGGATGTCAGGGATGCCAAAGGAAAGACTTCCACTGTCAAGGCCTGCCTTGTGTCTCTGGGCCACAGGACCTGGATTGTCCATGTGGAATATTCATTTTTCTGCTTCAAGTCTGTATTTCTGGAAGTGTAACTCATACCTAGATTACTTACATCATAATCATGTAAAGTGCTTATAAATATGCAGATTCTAGAACTTAGTCCAAGCCTATTATTTACACTACAGTTTGAGGAAAATTGGGTAGTGATTTCCAAATTGAAACTCTCAAAATAAAATCTTGGCAAGTTCCTTGCTTCCCTAAATTTATTTCAAATGGATTTTTTATATGTGGCAAAGAGGGTTGGCACTCTACAGGGGAAGAATGGTCTGTAAAAGTTGGTGTAAACCTGGAAAAAAATGATAAACTTAGACAAGTATTGATGAACAAGATTACAAGGAAAGCTTTTTTCTCTTTTCTTTCTTTCTTTTTTTTGGGGGGGGGGATACCTGCAGCATATGGAAATTCTGAAGTTAGGAGTTGAATCGGAGCTGCAGCTGCCAGCCTATGCCACGGCCACAGCAACACCAACTGTAGCTCATGGCAACATGGGATCCTTAACCCACTGAGCAGGGCCAGGGATTGAACCTGCATCCTCATGGATACTAGTTGGGTTCATTACCACTGAGCCATATCGGAAACTCCTTTCTTTTCTTTCTTAAGGTTCACATTGTAATATAACAAATAAATAAAAGCACATAACTGTACAGCTTGGTTAATTTTCACAAATAAAACCTATTAGTGTACTCAGCAGTCAGATGTGGAATCAGAGCATTTTCAACATCCAAGAAGCCCATGTGTCCTCTTTCCTTTCTTTGCCCTCCCCCTGGCCCAGGGTAACCACTATCCTGGCTTCTAACACTATAGATAATGCATTTTCAGGAACTTTACATAAATGCAGTTGAACAGAAAGAATTATTTTTGTGATTGACTTATTTCACTCCACATTATGTTGGATTCATCTATAATTGATGTTGTAGTAGTTCTCTCATTCTCATGAAGGCATACTCTCTTCTTTTGGTGAAATAGGCCACGATGTACTCGACTATGGATGGGTATGGATGGGTATATTAGTAGATTTCAATTTTAGGCTATTACAGAGAGTGCCACTATGAACATTCTAGTACACATCTTTTTGTAAACATATGTACACATTTCAGGTGAATATGTACTCAGGAGTAAAATTATTGGGTCACAGGGTATGCATCACATCAACTTTAGCAGACACAAGTCACACAGTTTTCCAAAGTGTATCACATTTCTATCTAGGAGTATCTGGGTCTTCTCTTTGCTCCACATCCTTACCAGCACCTGTCATTCTTCTATCTCTTTCACTTAAACCACTCTGGTGAGGGTGTGGGCGTCATATCCTAGTTTTAATTTGTATTCTACAAGGGAAGTTGCTCATATTATTATTGCTTGCTTGTTTCTTTAAGTATCTGCTTTCTGATTTTCAACCTTGGTGTTCTGATTCAAAGGGACTAGAAAGGATTTTGAGACTCAGCATATTTAAACTTCTCTAAAGTAATCTTGATGCCAATTCAAGTTCCATTGTCCTAAGATATTGGCTTTCAGGGACTGGGAAGGGAATGGGTTCGTTAATGGAATCATTCAAAACAGTCACATGGGGAAGTGAACCTAAAGAACTCCTGGATAACTGTTTTAATGAGGAAAGATTGTTTTTAAAATATATCAACCATCTTAATAGGAGTTTTTCTTTTTCTTTTTTTTTTCTTTTTAGAGCTCCACCTGCGGCATATGGAAGTTCCCAGGTTAGGGGTAGAATCGAAGCTACAGCTGCGGGCCTACACCACAGCCACAGCAACTCAGAATCCGAGCTATGTCTATGACCTACACCACAGCTCACAGCAATGCCGAATCCTTAACCCACTGAGCAAGGCCAGGGATCGAACCCTCAACCTCATGGTTCCTATTCGGATTCGTTTCCACTGCGCCATGAGGGGAACTCCCATTAGATCTTTTACAAGGAGATTCATCAAAGCAGATTCATCAATGTACCCCTAAAGGGTACACTGAGTTTTTCCAAGATTATTTAAAATATGGCATAGGGTTCTGTATTAGGGTTCTCTAGAAACAAACCATTAGGAAATTATATATATATAGAGAGAGAGAGAGAGAGGGAGAGGGACAGAGACACAGAGAAATTAATTATGGGAACTGGTTCACTATGGAGGCTGAGGAGTCTTCATGATCTGCTGTCTGCAAAGTGGAGAACTAGAAAGTAATTTAGTCCTAGTCTGAATATCCAAGAACCTGCAATACCAATGTCTGAACACAAAAGAGATGTCCCAGCCCAAGCTAGGAGAGAAAATTCTCTCTTCTTCACCTTTCTCTTCTATTCAGACCCTCTGTTATTGGATGATGTCCACCAGCAATTATAGGAGTGGTCTTCTTTACTCAGTCTGCTGATAAAAATGTTCATCTCTTTCACAAAGACCCCCACAGACATACCCAGAGTTAACACATAAAATTTACCATCACAAGTTTTGAATATAATACTTAATTCTGTCTTTGTAACTCTGAGGACATAATCTTATAAATCAGTGCAGTTACCTTTCCTTCAGTGAGTTCTTACAAAGCTTTACAGAATCCACCAAGATTAAGTTGACAAAGAAAGGAAAATAACTTTACCCACAAGCTTTTTTTATAGTCTGCATGATATTTGTATATTAATAACAAATTAATTGGTTGGGGATTGGGTAGTAAGAATCTAAGCTTAGATTCCAGAAGCTACTGCTGAAACCCTCAGTGGGCAATGGATAATTTTAGCTTTCTGGTTTTAGAATTCAAGAGAGCAATGTTAAGGATATCATATTATCTTTATATATGTCATCAGATCACAGCATTTTACCTGACAAAGAATCAATTTTAAATCTCCTCCAGGGAGTGAACGAGAGTACTGAAGTTGTTCTAAGTTTTTCCTTTGTATCATTCTTTGATACGTGCTGAGTGATGTCAGTGGGCTTTATTGCAGTATTTACTTGAGCCTTGGTTTAAGCCATTAAATGTGTGTATTTCTTCTATTAAAGCACACCATACTTATGTGAGTATAATAAAACAGCAGAGTTGGGCACCATCCATCTTTTGTTTTGAATCACTAAAATGATGCAGGAGACTGTATTTATAAGTGTAGTGCATACTAGTGTTGCCAAATATTGACTTTGCTTACTGACTCCATCACATAAAACTTCTGACGACAACCTGGGTAAAGTTCAGTTGAAGATAAAATATTGCAAAATAAATGCCAAAAATGGAAACCATTTTTCAAAACACTAAATTAGGAAGTTATGGAATCAAGGCAATTAATCAATATTTCAAAATGATGAATATATTTTACAAAACACCACTTAAAAGGAAATGCTCAAAACAGAGGGGTTTTTTTTTTTTTGTATATTTAAAACAATGTTTATTTTAGTCTTTTTGGCAGATTTCAGATGAAGCTTTTGGGAAACACTTTACCTAAAATTTTCATTGCAATTATATACTTCATCAAAGTGATCTGAAAGAATACATTTAGTTTTTGGTGCTAAAAATTATGCTTGTCATTTATTGAGAACCTGTTGTCCAGGTGCTTTACCTGCATGTATTCACTTCTCTTTACAAGCCTATATCATTATTATCCCTGATTTTAGAAAACACTGTATTATTAAAACTGTATTCACCCAGTTGTTCATTCTAGGAACTTTTGTATTGTGACAAATAATTCTAGAATTTAACAGGGAGTCAGTGTCCCCCAGGCTGTGAGCTTGCATTCATGCAGGATAGAGGCAGTGAGGAAAAGAGAGTAAGCAAATAAGGATATAAGAAACTGTGTTACAGTGAATCAAGAGATAAGATAGGGAACGGATAGGGGAAGGCAAGGAAAAGATCCACATACAGGCAAACAGGGCCTACCTAAAATAACCACAGAGGAGTTTCCGTTGTGGCTTGGTAGTAACAAATGCAACTAGTATCCATGAGGATGCGGGTTTGATTCCTGGGCTTTCTCAGTGGGTTGAGGATCCAACGTTGTCATGAGCTGTGGCGTAGGAGGCAAATGGGGCTTGGATCCTGAGTTGCTATGGCTGTGGCATAGGCTGGCAACGGAAGCTCTGATTGGACTTCTAGCCTGGCAATTTCCATATGCTGTGGGTGTGGCCCTAAAGAGCAAATAAATATATATACATACATATATATATATATATATATATGTATATATATAAAATAACTAAAGAAAACAGATGCATGGCCATATATGAAGTGAACATTTAGTTGGGGAGATATTTTAATATAAAATATTAAATAAGAGTTCATTAGTAGCTTTAAATACCATCTGTGTGCTGATGGCTCTTGTCTATCTCCATCACAATCTGATTCCTAGACTTATAAATCCAAGTGGCTATATGATTTTTTTAATTTATTTTCAATATGTTTATTATTTTTATTGAAATATAGCTGGTTTACAATGTTGTGTTAGTTTCGGGGTGTATAGCGAAGTGGTTCAGATTCTTTTCTTTTAGAGGTGGACTTGGGTTCTACCTAGCCATCTCAACCCTTGACAGACTAGTTTATATATCTGAGCCGTGTAATTTTAATTAACGTGAGTCATTTCTCCTAGACCCTGGTTAAGGAAGACCCTATTGAGATGATTAAATTTCTGGACTTGTCAAAGGACCAGGATGGATCTTATCTTTTGATAACCATAAATAAAGTACTACTAGTAATTTGTTCAGAAAACTTACAGGCAATATTCTAATTTTCTTACTAATGCACCAAATCATTGAGGCCCTGTTTGTTTGAGTCAGTCTTAAGATGACAGTGTGAGAAAAGAAACCAAGGAGCTTATATTTTAATATAGTAGTGCAAAGACAGTGAACGATAACAAAAACAAACCCTATACATGTATATCTAACATTATGCTAGATAGTGTTGGGTGCTATAAAGGAGGAAGAAAAAAACATGAACAAGAATGCTATATTTATGAATATAAATAACAAGTTGAGATAAAAAAGCATTAACTCTATTGTTTACTAGATAAGTAGCTAAAATTACATTTTTAGAAGACCTAAGTAAGCATCACAAATTAAGTATGAGCCACTATATATTACTGTCTTTCAAACTTTATGCTACAGTAAGTTTCTTTTGGCCACCTCCACTTCTGCCATGTGGAATTTTGTGTTGCAAACTTAACAAGGTACCAGTTCATTTTCTTTAAAATCTCATGTATTTCTTTAATTGGCCAGGAGTAAAATGGTTAAGATGATTACTAGTTTAGATGTTAAACCCATCACTGGCATATCATTTTTCCCTTCCAGTAATCATCCATGCATTTTTTTTTTTAATGGTAATCAGTCAACTTTTTTTATTTAGCACTTTGTAATTACAAAATAGCTTCCAGTCATCATTTAGTTATTCCTAATAGTATTCCAATTAAGTTACTGGAAATCTGTGTGGTGCATGCTGGGAAAATACTACATTTCTTCCGTACAATGTTGCCATTTTCAATGAATAACTTTCATTGTCTCTCACTTCACTTGCTTTATACCTCACATCTTGTTTGACTAAGTAAATCTTGCTGCAAAACAGCAGTGATCAGACTCAAAGCAGGCCACCCCCAAAATTGCCAAAGTGGTATGTTACTCAGATTTTTCTTTTCTTTTCTTTTATTACTATTATTTTTGTTTTGTTTTGTTTTTTAGGGCTGCACCCATGGTATATGGAAGTTCCCATGCTAAGGGTTGAATCTGAGCTGCAGAAGCCAGCCTACGCCACAGCCACAGCAATACCAGATCCGAGCTGAGTCTGCGACCTACACCATAGCTCACGGTAACATTGGATCCTTGACCCACTGGGGGAGGCCAGGGATCCAACCAGCATCGACATGGATATTATTTAGGTTTGTTTCCCCTGCGCCACAATGGGAACTCCTACATGGATTATTTTGAATTAAAGTTACTTAAAGAACAGCTGGTACAAGAAGGCACTTTAACCCTTTTCTCTGTCACCCTGAAAACAGGAAATAAATCTCTAATATGAAAGGAACCTTCCCTGTCCCAGTAGGTGGAAAGACGTCCTTATCAGCAGAGACAGGGAGTTCGGGGTTGAGAAGGCTGTATAAACAAATCTTATTACTCCTTTGCTAATCTACTACCCCAAGCCCAAATTCTGTTTAAACTGGTCAAATTAAGAACTCAAGCCCAAATTTGTCCATCCTGTTAATTACTCTGAAATTTGTTATTTCCTTTTCTAGAAAATATAAAATCTGCCTGCCCTAGTCACTTCTTACATTATATTTCTGTGAAACCTCTATACACAAAAATAAAATGGTTTTTTTTCCTGTTGATTATCTGTTTTCTATCAGTTTATTATTAGACCAGACAAAAGAATTCAAGGGAAGTAGGGGGCAAATCTCCCCACCGACGGTTTATAGCTTAACCTCTGATTAGAAAAACAGAACTTTTAAAAATATTTAAGTCATTCGTTTTCACGGCATTCAAAATTTTGATACTAGTGTGATTGCACACACTGATTTTAAATTTCAGAAAAATAAATAGCAGCTTCCCAGTCCTTAATTTTTGTTTTCACTTCTACTTATTCCATTTCAAAATACATGATTTATCATGATTTAATTGAAATCAAGAAACAGCTATAAAGTGAAATCAGTTGATGCACAAGTTCACAGGAAATAATTCTAATTAAAAGTTGGACAAAGAAAAAGTATGCTATAAATGGGATAATTAGAGACTTATTTTGGGTTACCTTGGATGCATATTTGATTAAGTTCTTGTGTAAATCAGTTTATTTGAATCCAACTTCACAAGTGCCAGTTGACTCTGGCTGTGCCTTTTATAAGCCTGGGGGTCAGGATCTGTACAGTGGAATTATATGGAGTAGTTAATGCAAAGGATTGCCATAAGGGTGTTCGCTTCTACTCAATAAATGTCCCTTTTATGCTGGCAGGAGTAAAATTCTCCAGAAATCGGAAAGATTTTCTTCCTGATACAGGATTACACATAGAGACTTTATCTTAGGAGTATGTACCCATGCCAGGGTTGTTACTGGGAAAAATAACCAGATCATACTTAGACACTATGAGAATGACAGCCCAGGAAAGACAGTGCTCTACCCTCAGACAAGTCACAGAATTTCCAATTCAGTAACACACACTCTGTGTGACACTTATTATAGAAGAAAAAGATTTTCAAAGCAGAATGCACCAGTTCATTGGATCAGTGAAGTCTTTATTGTATCTGTAGATCCTTAAAGCTCTCTTTGTAATCAGCCAGTTCTATCATTTAATAGCCTTGTTTTGTGTTTTGGCAACAGACCCCAAGTGAATGGGCCTATCTGGGGAGGAGAAGAAAGGAAGCCACCCAAAGGCCCCTGTTTGCCTTTGCAAACTGATGGTTTCCAAGCAGTTTTCTGGTGTTTGGAAACACTGCGTAGTAACTGGGGGAAGAGGCAGCTGTGCTTTGGCCCACATGAGGTAATTTGCAGACACATTTTAATTGCCTTTTAGGGAGCATGAAGGAGTTCCAAATAGTCTAATGAGTTCCAGCAAACACCTGTGAAATGCTTTTAGACGGCCATGTAATACTGAAATTAAGAATGTAATGCAGCAATTGGAAGCATGGTAGATTTTCTTTTTCCTTCTACTGAAAAGGAGAGCTAGAGATGTTTTCAAGACCTCTTGCCTATACGGAGTAGTTTATCACTCACTAAATGACTTTTTGGACTAATCTAATGAATTCAATAATGCCTGATAGGGAGTTCCTGTTGTGGCTCAGTGGTTAGCAACCCTACTAGCATCCATGAGGATGTGGGTTCAACCCCTGGCCTCGCTCAGTGGGTTAAGGATCTGATGTTGCCATGAGCTGTGGTGTAGGTGGGTAGCTGTAGCTCCAATTGGACTCCTAGCCTGGGAATCTCCATATGCCATAGCTGCGGCCCTAAAAAGAAAAAAAAAAAAAATAGAATATAGATCTTTATATCAAACTTTATATTTAAAACTTGTTCAGATGGTAAAATTCAAATGAGAGGGATATCAGATAGTTATAAATTTAAAAGCTACACATCTGTTAGGCAATAAACAATATTAAATGGATAGTTCTGAAATACACACAAAAAATCATAATAATATGGTAGTAGGTGAAGACTGTGGAAAATACTTATATTTTCTCTCCCTCCCTTCCTTCTTTCTTTCTTTCTCTCCCTACTCCATCCTTTCTCTCTCCCTTCCCACATTTTTTTTTTAAATTGGTCATCATTGATTTAAATGGAGATAATTTTGAGAGATGGATGACGTTCTAATCTTCCTGGTATGCATTTGGGAACTGAAGAAAAATTACTGTAATTTGGGGATTTTTTAAAAAAGACAAAATTCAGAAATTATATTATCACTCTAACTTTAGACTTACATTATTATTAGTGTTTTTGTGTGTATACCATTATGTAAGTGCTTAACCCTTCCTTCTCCTGAGAAGTAACAGCTCTCTTGAAATGTGTGTTCATATTTCAAAAGATCTCTTTATGCTTTTAATATATATATTAGATAATATTACCTATGTATACCAATACACATGTATTCCAACAAAATAAAGCAAAAAGCTTTACAACCAAGTCACACTGTATTGTTCCTCTGCAAGGTTTTGTTTGTTTTATTCTTAACATGGTTGTAGGACATAGTTGAATGAGCTATAATTTGTTTATTTTCGTGATTTTAATATGTGCCCCTGTGAGAATATTCATACCTTATTCTTCTGTTATAGACATTTAGGTTGTTTTTGCTTTTTCGCTATTACAAACAATGCTTCCCTCATCTACAGCTGTAAAACTATTTCTTTAGACTCTCTATAAATGGAATTGTTAGGTGACAGATTATAAACATTTTCAACTTGACCAGATTTTCCTAACTTTTTCCTCAAAAATGGTTATAATAACTTACTTTGCTACCAGTGGTACATAAGAATGTCTATAGATCTATATGCCTACCAATTCCCGAAATTTTCAGTCAGTTTGAAATCAGTCCATTTGATAAGAAATTCCAATTTGGTTTATCTTCTATTTCTTGGTAATTAGTGAGATTCTGTATCTTTTATATACATATTGATACTTCACATAAAATCTGCAGTAAATTGCCTTTTTCCATTTTGTTTCTTTTGTTTTTTTAAATGGATTTTATGTGTCTTCATTTGAGGCACAAAACTTTCTTGGTTATATGCATTATGAATCTGGCTCTATGTCTATGGTTTACCTTTTATCATTTGGCTTAATGGTAACTTTGGATACACACAAGATTTAAAATTTAATTCATTATGTTTTGTCTATTTTATGTCTTATTTTAGAAAGCCTTTCCTGCTCTGGGGAAATAATAAACTTACTATCTTAAGAGTTTATTCTATATGTCATAAAGTTTTGGTTTTCATGTATTTAAATTTGATGTTTGTGAAATTCGGGCTGTATTTCGTGAGGTAGGGATTCATGAGGCTAACCCACACTTCTGGCACCTACCCTGTTCATCTGCAATGACCTGTTATATATTGTTTCCATATATGCATATGCTTCCAGAGCTGCACTGCCTAACAGTAGTACCAGTAGTTAAAGCAGCTATTAAAACTTTTAATTAAAATTAAGCAAAATTTGGAGTTCCCTTCGTGGCTCAGTGGTTAACGAATCCGACTAAGAACCATGAGGTTGTGGGTTCGATCCCTGGCCTTGCTCAGTGGGTTAAGGATCCGGCGTTGCCGTGAGCTGTGGTGTAGGTTGCAGACGCGGCTGGGATCCCAGGTTGCTGTGGCTGTGGCGAAGGCCGGCAGCTACAGCTCCTGTTAGACCCCTAGCCTGGGAACCTCCATATGCCGCGGGTGCGGCTCTACATAAAGGCAAAAGAAAAAAAAAAAAAAAAATTAAGCAAAATTTAAAAATTCAGTTTCCTAGTCACTAGCCACATTTGAAATACTCAGTAACTATATATGATGAGTCACTACCTTAGTGAACAGTCCGGATGCAGAACATTTTGGTTATCATAAAAAGATCTATTGGACAGTGCTATGAAGGAATTTAGATCTCTTGGCCTTAATTCCCCTCTCTCTGCGGCTGCCTTTTCTCCAGTGCAATAGTATTTCTATAATCTTAATATTTCGTAGAGCAAGTCATTTTCACTTATTCTTACTTTTCAGAAGTGCCTTCTCTATTATTGGCTTTCTGTTCCTCAGCAGATTTTCAGTATCACCTTTAGGGAATGGGATTGAAATTTCATGTTTAAATAGAAATCTGGGCATAATTTATACATTTTATCATTTCATTTCTAAACTTTGGTCACTGTACACCTTTATATTAATCAAGAATTTATTTTTTAATTCTTACAGTTTTCTCTATATTCATCATGTACGTTTTGATAAGCTTTAACCATAAGGGCGTTAAAGTTTTTCTTATTGCCATAAATTGCATTTTTCTTTTACATCACTTGTTTATTGTTGGTGTATAGCAATACCATTAATTTTTATGTATTGATATTATATCCAGGCACCTTACTAACTTCTTATTAAACTCGTTTTGCTCTATTAAATCCTTTAAGTTTCCGATGTACACAAAGTTAGTATTTGCAAGTAAGGTCAATTTTGTATCTTTGATTTCAATTTTTATAGCCTCTTTTTTTATTATTGCTTTTGTTATTGATCTTTTCAAATTGCTTTACTGCACGTGGACTAGATTTTTGTAGGAAACAATGTTGCTAAAATTGGTTGCAGTTTTTTTTTAGCAGATGAATTTTTATAAGATTCAATTTTTTTAATATTCTTAGTTTTCCTGAGTGTTGTCTTTATTTATCAATTGCGATTAAGGTTTGTCAAACTACTTTTTATATCTGTTTTAATTTTATTTTTCCTTGTATCTATTGATATGTTAAATGAAATTAA
>PVHT020000165.1:6623534-6658110 GCA_004024745.2 Catagonus wagneri | reverse complement strand
TAGGAAACAATGTTGCTAAAATTGGTTGCAGTTTTTTTTTAGCAGATGAATTTTTATAAGATTCAATTTTTTTAATATTCTTAGTTTTCCTGAGTGTTGTCTTTATTTATCAATTGCGATTAAGGTTTGTCAAACTACTTTTTATATCTGTTTTAATTTTATTTTTCCTTGTATCTATTGATATGTTAAATGAAATTAATAATCATATTCTTATGTTCAAATGTTTTTCATACTTGAAAACTACCCGACTGATCATGAATTACTGTTGTTGTTGCTATATTGCTAAATTTGGATTTCTAAAATTTTGTTTAGAGGGTTTTTTGGTTTTTTTTCTGTATTTGAAAATAAGATTGGCCTATGTTTACCATTGATTGAGACCACATTTTTATATTGCCTACAAAAGTTGTGCTAACTTGGTTGTGTTTGCTTGTTACCTGTATGAGGGAGCTTTGAAAACATTGTTCCAGTCCCTGGAAAAGTTTGTGCTTCAATTATGAGCCATTCCTTGACTATTTGTTAGAAATTATTATCTGGGCCTTGTGTGTTATTTTGGCAGGGTGTTTTTAATTTGAAAATTAAATCTCTTTAATAATTAAAGGTCTTTGAGGCTTTCTATTTCTTCTTAGTCACATTTGCTAAGGTAAATTATTATAGAAAAAATTTATTTTTATCTCTTTCCCAAGTTATTTTTCTCTTATCTTTTAATTTCTGCTGTGCTGTCTTTTATCCCTTATTTTATTTATTTTGCCTTTAAAAAGAATTATTTGACTAGCCCTCTCAGAAGTGTGTTGTTTTATTTGTCTTTACTAAGAACCAACTTTTGGTTTGGTTGACTATTGCTAGTCTATCTTTCTATTATCATTATATTCATTGTTTTTATGTTATTTTCTATAAAATTACCTTTATTCTCCTTTGGATTTATTCTGATTTCTAATTTTTTCAGTTGGATAAATGCTTAGATCATTATTTTTGAGCATTTCTTAATTCATAACATAAACATTAAATCTCTGATTTTTTCCTAATAGCTATCTAGCTTCACTCCATAATTATGTAATTATTTATTTCTAACTATTTTATAACTCTCAATTTGATTTCCTCTTTTATGCATGATATTTTTAGAATACTGTGTTTACATTTTGAAAAGTTTTTGGAGACTTAATTTTTAATTTTTTTCCTACTTTGATTTCATTCAGTTATAGAATGTTATCAGTGAGTTTTGCATTATAGCTTAGAATGTTTTTTGCTTTTCTAAATATAGTAGTCTGTGTGTGTTTGAGCAAAGATCTGTTGTATAATTGTTGAGGACAATATTCTATAATATAGCCATATGATGCCTCTGGATAAATAGGCCATCAAAATTCTATCTATTCTTTTTTTTTTTTTTTTTTAGAGCTGCACTTGCAGCATATGGAGGTTCCCAGGCTAGCAGTCCAATTGGAGCTACAGCTGACAGCCACAGCCACAGCCACAGCAATGCCAGATCCTTAACCCACTGAGTGAGGCCAGGGATCGAACCCACAACCTCATGGTTCCTAGTTGGATTCATTTCCTCTGAGTCACTATGGGAACTCCGACATTTTTATCCATTCCTACTAAATTAAAAAAATTTTTTTTGTTTTGGTTGGTAAATGAATTAGTATTAGAAATATGTTAAAATCCTACATATAATAGTGGATTTGTCAAATTCTATACTTTTTTATTACATTTGAGGCTATGTTACTAGGTTTATAAAATTTGGAATTCTTTTATTTTTTATTACACTTTAAGGCTGTGTTAGAATGTTTATACAATTTGGAATTATTTTACCTTTCTAGTGAATCTAATCTCTAATCATAGACTGTAGAACTCTTTATTTATAAAGATGTTTGTAACTTTATGATTTACTGATCTTCCATTAAGATAGTTGCAAAGTTCCTTTTAACTAGTATTTGCATAATAAAACTTTTCCCATTCCCTTTCAGTCTTTCCATATCCCTGTTTGGGCTGTATAAATTGCATACTGTGTAGAATGTGTGTGTGTTCATTTAATTTATTTAGACAATGTCTGTATTTTATCCAGATGATTTAAGTTCCACTTATAGTTATTTTGAGTGCTTAAAAGGATTAATTCATTTTGCCAATATGTTTTATGATATCTTTTTTCATGTTTAATTCTTTTTCTTTATTTTATTTAATTGATTTATTCTTTCATTTGTTCATTCATTCAAAATGATTTATTAAGTGCTAAGTGAAAATAAAACTCTGCCTTTGCTGTTCAGAAAATAGCAGTTAAAGCCTCTGCCTTCAGGGTGCTTGAAATGTAGGATGATGATAGACAATAAATATATAAATAATTATAAGGTGTGGTTTGTCAAAAGTGAGAAATACTAAGGAGAAAAATAAATTGGGAAAGTATCAGTAAATAAAATAAGTATTATCCACCTAATTCAAGACCTTACAAAAAAAAAGGTAGAGTTTCCTTTTGGTGAAAATAACAAAGTTCTAGGCTAATGCAGAGATATAAACATGGCAATTTACTTTGCTGTAATAAGAGAAAAAATATATCTTATTTTCATATCCATTTTCTCTAACTTTCCTCATTTTAATAAGAACACTATAAAGTCCATTCATTTAGTCCTTGTATTGTCTTGTGCATTTCATATGGGAAGATGATGACTGTCCCCTCTGTCAGTTCTTTAAGAATGATTTTGAATGTGCCATAGGTATCACTATCTATCCTTTAGTCAGGCTCCATAATTTTATGAATTAAAAATTAGATTTTATAGGAGTTCCCCTTGTGGCTCAGTGGGTTAAGGACCTGATGTTGCTTCTGTGAGGATGCGGGTTTGATCTCTGGCCTTGCTCAGTAGGTGGGTTAACGATCTAGCATTGCTACAAGCTGAGGTATATATAGGTCACGGATGTGACTCAGATAGGGTGTGGCTGTGGCGTGAGCCAGTAGCTACAGCTCTGATTTGTCCCTTGGCCTGGGTCAGCCAGGGATCAGCCATAACAAGAAAAAAAAATTTTTTTTCATAAAATATGCCACAAATCAAAGTTCCCATCATGGCTCAGTGAAAAATGAATCTGACTAGCCTCCATGAGGATGCAGCTTCGATACCTGGCCTTGCTCAGTGAATTAAGGGTCCAGCATTGCTGTGAGCTGTGGTTTAGGTTGCAGATGTGGGTCAGATCTGGTGTGGCTGTGGCTGTGCTGTAGGCCAGTGGCTAAAGCTCCAACTGGACCCCTAGCCTAGGAACCTCCATATGCCGTGGGTGTGGCCCTAAAAAGACCAAAAATAAATAAATAAATAAATAAATAAATAAATAAAGGCACAGATCTATGTCATAGGAACACTATGAGTGTTACCAGGATTATACTCATCATTCAAATGATCAAATGAATCATTTGAAATGCGGATACGCAGTCATTTTGACTCTAAAACTTGGGTGGTTCTTTATAGGTCCACCTGTTCAGGTCCTAATGATATACTTGCAGTGTTCAGATCTATTACTTACTGTGATTATTCTACATATTATCAATGTTAAAAAGTGTTGACTTGATTTTCTGAAAAATCGTAATGCCGTAAGTCGTAAAATGTGTTTCCCCCCATCAGGCATCCAGTGGTTTTGATTATTGATAGGTTAGAAAACAAAATAGGTACATTAAATATACAATGAATACTATCATTTTAACAGATAGAAGTGTGCATTTGACACTTTCTATTTTGTCACTTGATCTTACCAGACTGATTTATGACAGACAATAAAGTTGTCAGAGGCCCTTTGTTGTTGGCAGTGTTTTAGTTCTCAAATTATGAGAACACAGAGTTTTGCTATGCAGGGAGAAGAAAGTAGTTCTTTGATTGATATGAATGAAATGACAGTTCATCCTGAGAATAAGCTAATGCTATGAAACAGGGGTATTGCTACTAGAAAGAAATGATAATCTTTACACATATATTAGGAGATATCTGAAAAATCTAGCTATGAAAAATCTTATTCAGCAATCACCTCTATCACACATTCGGACACACTGTGCAGTCAGCTTGGCTACCAGGGTTAAAGCTGTTTAGAAAATGGAAAACAAAGGAAGAAGTAGCTCAACGTAGGTTATACATAATAAAAACTATTTGCCCTTAGAAAATCCTAAATACCTTATTTCTCTGGTCTGAATAGTCTAGAACATCGTTGTACTTTACCTCAGGTGTCTTGAATACTTAGGAGCTCATTCATTTCATTTTCTTTCTCTGAAATTATTTTGCTATTGAAAAGGTAGGCATCGTATCTCTGCCTGACTTACATAGAAATCAAAAATAAATACATAAGGTCCCATCAGATCCTTTTTGCCAGATATTTATTAGACTCAGTATATTCAAATACAAGTAGCGAGGACCTCACTGAAGATATCTAGGAAAATCAGCACATGTTGATAACCCACAGAATGTCTGGACTCACACCAATTTATTAGAGGCTGTCCAACTGCATAGCACAGGTAACATGAAAGCTGAGGCATTAAAATAGCATTTGGAATATGAAAAAAAGGATTTTTTAATTATTCAGGATGAAGAAGAGGAGGACCAGAGGCAATCATAGCAGGGAATCTGAAGACAAATTTTTCTTATTATGAAGTTTAACAATGTGTTAAAATTTTTTCTGTATCTTATTTTACCAAAGTTATCTCCTTCCTTCTCATGCTAGAGTCACATTGGAATATTCTCCAACCCCAACCCTCAAAAAAAGGAGGTGAAGGGGGAGGTTACTTTTATTTTTATGTGTAGGTAATATATAAAGGGAAGTAGTGATTATAAAAAAGAGAAATTATTTTACTAACTCCAGAGAAAACTGAATCTTGACAATCATGAAACAGTCCCACTTATACCTTATAAAATAACCTCATCTCAGTATAAAAACTGAGAATATCAATTCTCGTACCTTGGCTGGTTCTTATTCATCTATTACATTCTGCCCACAGAAATTTCTGTTTAGAATTTTCAAAAGTATAATGCTTTTTCTTACTTAAATCAAGCTTTCTCCTGTGATTCTTCAACTAGAACAGGCTGAATTTTAATAGCCTCACGTGTCATTTGCTTCTCACGTCATTTTGTGTGGCACTTAAGATAAGGCACTGCTTCTAAAGTCTGAACACTCTCACCATGCTACTATACAATTGCTATTGTCTTCTAATAGTATAGGATATTTCCCTTTACCATAAGCATTTAACAGTATCCCAAAACTCATAATCTATAAAATGGAGTCACTTAAAATGTCCTTGTTTATTGTTATGTCATATGTAACCATTTCCTGCTACATTTCAGTGTTGGCCTAGACAAGAGGCTTTATGTCAAACTTATTCATTATTTATTGTACTATAAACTCCAGACAAGACAGTTACATTTTCTTTTTTCTCCATCTGACAACCTTAGTTTTTAACTTGTATACTTTGTTCACTTATATTTAGTGTACTTACTGATATAGTCATGTTTACATCTAATAACTGGTATTCGTTTTCTACTTTTTTCCAACTATTTTTTCTTCCATTTTTTTCCCCCTCTTCTTTATTTCTCTTGGAATAATCAAATGCTTTTATTAATTCATTTTGTTTTACAGTCTTGGAGTGATTATCCTAGAAATTACAACTTGCATTTTTGAATTATTAGCATCTCCCTTAAAGTAATACTTTTAAAATTCTCTGTACTTTTAGGACCCTTTAGTATTTTAACACCATTTATTTCTCCACTTCCTTTTGTGCTGTTTTTGTTATGTATTTTAATAGTAAGTATGTTTTAAATACACAAAACCGTCCTATTATTGTTTTAGGAAGTCAATATTCATTTACTTTTAACACATATATACTCTTAGTGATCTTTATTACTTCCCGAATTACTGTCTCTGTCTGGGATTGTGTTCCTTTTGCCAGTGTAAATAACTTTAGTATTTTAAAAATATGGTTCTGTTGATGACAAATTCTGATTTTCTTTGTGTTAAAATGTTTGTATTTTACCATAATATTAAATAATTTATTTTATTATAAAGTACTTACATGAAACAATTTTAAAGTGTTTCTACACAGTCATTCCATTGCCAACTAACTTTCACAGTTTCCTTTGAAAAGTTACTCATAAAGTTTTTTTTTTTTTTTTGGTGGGGGCACATCTGCAGCATATGGAATTTCCCCGGCTATGGGCCAAATAGGAGCTGTTGCCACCAGCCCTCAGCACAGCCACAGCAATGCGAACCAAGCCACATCTGTAACCTATACCACAGCTCAT
Organism: Catagonus wagneri; assembly: GCA_004024745.2. Classification (NCBI taxonomy): domain Eukaryota; kingdom Metazoa; phylum Chordata; class Mammalia; order Artiodactyla; family Tayassuidae; genus Catagonus; species Catagonus wagneri. Next base: position 6,651,859 of record PVHT020000165.1, on the reverse strand, counting down.
GGCAATGCCGGATTCTTAACCCACTGAGCAAGGCGAGGGATCAAACCACAGTCCTAATGGATACTAGTTGGGTTTGTTAGTGCTGAACCACAATAGGAATTCCAAGGCTTATTTCTTCTTTGAAAGTAATATAAATTTGCCCCCTATGGCTGCTTCAAGTATTTTTTCTTTGTATTGGATTTCAAAACTAAAAAAAGAAAAAAAAATTCTAATTGGGATTTATTGAGCTTTTTCAAACTATGACTTTATATATGTTAATGTTAGAAATATTTTAGCCAGTATCTATGTTAGTCTAGGTCTTATAAGAAGCAAACACCATGGGAGTTCCCGTCATGGCTCAGCGGTTAACAAATCAGGCTAGGAACCATGAGGTTGCGGGTTTGATCCCTGGCCTTGCACAGTGGGTTAACAATCCAGCGTTGCTGTTAGCTGTGGTGTAGGTTGCAGACACAGCTTGGATCTGGCATTGCTGTGACTGTGGTGTAGGCCGGCGGCTACAGCTCTGATTCGATCCCTAGCCTAGCCTGTGAACCTCCTTATGCTGCAGGTGCGGCCCTAAAAAGCAAAAAAAAAAAAAAAAAAAAAAAAAAAAAAAAAAAAAAAAGAAAAAGAAAAAAAAGAAGAAGAAGAAGCAAACACCACAATGGAATTATGTGCAAGAAATTTATTAAAGGAAATGTCTCTGAGAGAGAATAGTAAGGATCTAAAAGAAGACAGAATATCGATTAGACCACAATTCATGTCTGAACCTGAGTAAAGGGGAAAAGGAGGAAGATTGAATGAAAGCATATTAGACAATAGTGTAATTCTAAGGATAACTTGCCAAGGTCACTGAATAGTCCTTGGGCCACAGTCACCCAGAAGAGATTGGTCTCTTCCAGAAACATGCCTGTCTTGGTATTCATGTGGGTCATTCTCTGAGAGGAGCCTTTTGGACTTGTGGCCTTGGCGCCAAGAGGGTGATATTTTCAGATGATTTGTACACCTACTATGTTCAATGCAGTCAAAGATCTGAGAGACATTTCTTCATGTTCACCATGACATCTCTTCAAGTACTGTTTACACTTCATTCTCTCTGTGGGGTAGCCTCTAAGATGGCTTCCATTAATACCCTTCATGATACTATATAATTCCCATCCTTTGAGTGTGGGAAAGACTTAATGACTTGCTTCTAAAGAGGAGAATGTTATCAAAATAGTGTCAGATCATTTTGCAGATTAGATTGCAAATAGATTGTGGCTTTAGTTCTTCCTCTGCTTTTTCTTATTCCATCTTTAAGAAGTCAGCTCCCATGGCAGGAATTTCCCTGTGAGGAAACCCACATGGAAAGGAGCTGAATGATTTCCAGGCAATAACAGGAAAAGAAGTAAATCTTTTCATGTAAAAGCCCAGGAGGAATGGAATCCTACCAGCAAACGTGGAAACATGCTTAGAAGCAGACTCTCAAACTTTCAGATGAGATTGCAACTCTAGTTGTTAGTACAACTGAAATCTAAATAGGGTCATTGAAATAAGGGTATTCAGCTAATCTTGCCTAGATTCCTGATAGAAATGTTGTGATAATAAATACTTATTAACCCACTAAATATTGTAGTAATTTATTACACAGCAATAGGAAACTAATACATACTTTTTTCTCCTTTTAGAATTTAATTTATCCATAGGGTAGGACTTTCAAGTATGTCTTACATTTTTACTACTCTTTTTTAAAAATTTCCTTCAATGTGCTTCAATATTAATGTTTTCTATTGATTTATATTTCAGATTATTAATGTTCTCTTCTGGTATATCTAATCTAATACTAAATAATTCCATTTGAGTTCTACAATTTCTATTTGACTATTTTATATTAACTCTATTCACTATGTAAAACTATCTTTTCCATCTATTTTGATACATATTAATCTTAGCAATTCATCTGATACTTCAATATCTCAGTCAATTTTGGTTCCGTTTCTATGGTCTGTTCCTACCCCCACTTGATCACTTGGTTCTACACATGATATTCTTCGTAATTTTTTATCAAATTCTAAACGTTAATGAATAAAATGCTTCTTCAGACTGCCACTACACATATATTTAGGCATTAAGTGAACCTTTGTAATATTAAAAATACATACCTGTTTGTAAAAGCTTATCTGCCTGTTTTGAATAACCAGAATAATAGTATCTCTACATTGGCGTAAATATACCAATTAGTACCTAGGTAAATAGAATCAAATCAATAATCCTTATGCACAAGATGGAATATAATTGAAGGTTTTGTAAACTGTAATGGGCAACATTTAGTTGGTATCAGTAATGGTAAAAATAAAATGCATAGCACTTTAAATGTTCTGTCTTATTTTTATCAACTTTCCTAGTGTACCGGAAAGAATGTCATGCATCAAAAGATCTACATCCCTATTATGCCTCTAACACTGTGTGGTTTGTGCCCTTGAACATTATATATAACTTAGTTTTCTTTTTTTAATCTCTAACGTTGCATATACTCTAGCATATCTTTCATAAATATTAGAGTGAGAAACTGACTTTACAAGAGAAAATGAGATTAAAAACAATGCATCAAAGGATTTCATCCAGGCTAAGAAGATATTAAGGCAGTGTAGTTATAAGTATGAATTTTTTAAGTTATGCACTCAATTTTGAGTATTGATTCAGCCCTTTACCATATTGTGGTCTTGGCAAGTTATTAGATTAATATACGTTTTAGTTTCCAAATCTGTATTATGGGGGTAACAATAATATCTATCTAATAAGATTGTTTTGACTAAATAAGATAATTCATATGAAATAACTAGAAAATGCTGAAACTTCAAATAATTCAATAATTCTATATAACAATATAGCTATTATCATCAGCATTATGATGATGATGATAATTACATGCTTAAGTGTTTCTTGGGCCTGCCAAAATTTTTTGAATATAGTTAATTATAAAAGAAAAGGACAGTTTTCTAAGTAGAGCATCATAGAATATGAGTATCTATGTACTTCTACATTGATTTCATTATTCTAAAGCAAGAAAATGGAAACTGCTCAGGCTATGATGTAAAAGTATAAAAAGAGCTGTGCTACATATTCTCATTAAAACCTAACTAGGCTCATGTCTACGTCTTTATCTTTCTATCCTAAGACATTTGTACTGCAGTAGTTAACAGTAACTATATGCTCAATCCCAGACTAAGTCTGGTCTCTCTAAATTATGTTGAATAAATGGTGACTGGTCCACTCATATACCCTTTCCATTTGCACGATGAGATGCCCACAAATTACGCAGTACCCGTCATTGATTACCTAATTACACAATCACTCTATCAGTAAATCAGCGCAACATCTGTGACCCTATGTGTCACCACCACAAGCCCCTCTGTCTATTCCCCTGGAGCTTCGCTGAGGCGGTTCCACCGACATAATAGATTCATTATCCATTAAATCTGGCACACGCTCTGCAGTGCTCAATTACGATACAATCGAGCGAAGGGTCTGGTGTCAGCCAATGTAATGACTTTCTGATTATCTGTCTTTAAATGATGAATGAAATGAAAATGTAGTGCTCCAACCAAATATAAGATTGTTAGGATGCCAAATGAAAATTGTATGTAGACTTCTTTATGGGAAAATGGCAGAGGCCTGTTTTATTCAGCAGTAGCTCCCTAAAGATAGCTTTCCAAGTCATTCCCACATTTCAGTTATAAGATTACTAAGAATCCACCGAATTTAGGTCCTTACTGACATTTTGGGGTCATTGAAATACCCTTTGACTACGGATTTAATTTACAAGAACTTTCGAATACCTTTGCATTTGCCTGGTCTTTCGGCTTTACTTGCATAAACTGACCTCACAGTAATACTCTTATTGCTTCTAGTTTGTCACCTGGATCAGATTATTTTTTGAGCTGTTTTTTGTGTCATGGAGAGCTGTAAAATAATTAAGCAGATTGATACATAGACAGGCATTTAGAAAAACATGCCAGGATTATAAATAAGTGGGAGACTCAAAAACATTTTGTTGTTCAAATAATTATGAAGCAGGTGTTTGATAGTACAGTCATTTCTGTTTCTGTTTACATCTTTAGTTATTATTCTGTTAATTATAATTGAAAATCCAATAAAGCTTCATATTGGAACACTCATAAATTTGACTTAAATTACAGCTTCTTAGTTTATTCCCTTAAATAGAACACATTGGATTTTGGTTACAAATAATTTTTAAAATCCAATGCCCATCCCAACTCTTTAAATCTTATGTAATAATTGAGCTTTTTGAAATATACAGACAAGAAAGAAACATGCATGTATTAATTTTCCATCTAACAATTAGGTTCACAGAATTTTTTTTGGGGGGGGGTGGAGGGGCAGGAGTATCTGGAAAGTTCCTATAGTGGCCCCACTACAATTTAGCTGTGTTGGCAGGGAGTAAATCCTTGCCACACTCTGTGCTTGAGTTATGTAAAGAAATTACAAAAGATACGAGACATTCTGAATTAGAATGTCTAAAATAAATTTCAAATTTATCTTCTTACTTTAGTTTCCCTGTTTGTGAAGCTGATTTGAAATTCAGCCTCAAGATTAAAACAGAGTTTGTTTGGATCACATTTAATTAGAGCAAAAAGATAGTCTTTGTGCTTTGCGAGACTGATAACTCCAGACGTAAGGGATTGATAGCTCAGTGACCACTAAGAGTAATTTGAGAGGTGGTGTCCTCCCTATGTGTTTGCCTTTGCAACAGAATTAAATCTTCTCTAAGATGAAGAATTGTGCCTGTGTGTACAGGATGTTCCCATTCCTAGGATTATAACTACCTTCTTATCTTTTACTGTGAAGAGTGACTACACTCGGTATCGGTTAAATGTCTCGAGACCTTTTAGGTAAAGTAAAAACAAGGAAAAATTGTCTCTAAGCACACAATTTAAATAGCTCACTAATTGATTAAGCACATCTCAACATTCTTGATTTGGAAACTGTAACAAGAAACTTAGAAGCTTCTCTATAATTGTAATAAAATTCATTAAGTAATAAATAAATACGTAAAGGATCTTAGAAGCTTATAGTTTGCAAAAATAGACAGTATAGGCATAGGTTTTTTCCTTTTGATTCTGGCCAGCATGTAAAATATTTAAATGGAGACATATTAGTATCCCTAGAGAAATGTGAATTAATTTTAAAGTCATTGACTGCTTTATTTATATTTCATATTTATTTATTCAAAATAATAATACTGATTTGAGGGATATGCTGATTTTATTTACATAACTGATTAGTAGCAAGAAGGTCAAAATTTCCTCTTTGTCAAAACAGAGTTTTCTTGGCATATGCTTTTTAAAGAGTACAGGTTTAATATGGCATCTTCTGCACTGCCTCTCAGTTTAATGTTGGTTAGGAAATAAATATGAAACATACAAAAATCAGAATCTTGAAAAGGTTTTTCTTTTAATCACAAGACATAAATATGTTAGAAGATCGTTTAATGATATGAATAAAATGTCCACAGTCATGTGAACTCTAACTTTCTGTCTCTAGGCTAGACTAAACACAAATTATTCCAAGAGATACCTGCCTACTATCAATAAATGTCAATTTAGGCTTTATGTAAAACTGGATCTGAGAAAAATAATTTTATTTGTTATAGAAATAGCAGTAGCCAGAATATCAGCAATGTTTATATCAGTTATTAGAGCCCTAAGCTCCACGGAATGATGCCACAAGACACCTGCATACACAATGGGAGGTGTTACAGACCAGGCACTCTGTTTGGTCTAAGGGAGCCCAACTTTTTTTTTTTTTTTTTTTTGCTGTCCTCTTGGCATGCAGAAATTCACAGGCCACGGATTGAACCCGAGCTGCAGCAATTATGACAACGTTATGCTTAACCTCTAGACCACCAGAGAACACCCCAGATTTTTCATAATGGAAAGTAAGCATGCCTATTCCTTATTACAAAGGAAAATACTATCTCTCTTTTCCAAGGTTCTAAGGAATTAAGCCCATTCTCCAGAAGAAAATATTTTTTCTATATTCCAAGTCTATTAGCTATGCAAAGACCCTTAAAAGATACTCCAAAATAATAGCTTACTTCAGGACATGCTAAAATATGACAGATCCATGAAGAATTGTCTCCAAACACATATATACACACACACACAGACACATAGAAAATATTAATCGTGTCTTCATATTGGCTTAAAAATTCATAGTTTAAAGGATGCATTCACAAATATTTTATATTTCTTGGACCGCATACGTCTGAACCAGGTATTACTAACCCCATTTTCCACATGAACACACTGAGTCTGGTATGCTAAGTAAATTGTTTCAGGTTCCATAGCAATAACTGGGGAAGGAGAGACCTCAATCCAAATATTCTATTGGATATATGCAGTATATTTTCCACAAAATCAGAGTACTCCCTTCATCCACCATACATACTGGCAACTACATGTAAAAAGAACGAGTTAATAATGTGATATAATTTGAGAAATGTTTTGGGAAGCCCATAATCAAAGAAACAAAAAATTTCCCTGATTGCCCTTTGTATGTGCCATAAAATACATTCCTGAGGATTTTTTTTCATTTGGAATATTATCCCAGGGTTCTTCAAACTTTGAAGATTTGGGTGGTTCTCTGGAGTCCATCCAGCAATGCTCAGGGTATAAAAAGTTATGAGGGAGAAAAGGCTGAGAATTGGGTTCTTAGCTACTCTACCCAGGAGCTGATAGTAGGAGTGCCTCATTCTCATGAGACAACTGAGACCCCAGGGATTTGCATAAAAAGATGTGTGTACACGTACTTTGTACGATTGTGACATTTGTGTGTTATACATACAAGTGATATACAGATGGTATAATATTAATATATGATAAAGTGTGATAAGTTAGGGATGCAGAATGTCTCCCTAGAGCAGCCACTAAAAAGAAAATTACAGGTATATAGCTAAAAAAACAATATAGAAGATAAAAATAGATGGCTAAATTTTTCTGATGAGAAAAAAAAATTTCCTAAGGGAATATTAAATACAAGAAGAGCAGGGTGGACATCTTAAACTGTAATCTTGGTTTATGTAAAAATGTGTTGTTGCTTATTTCAGAGCCAAGGAGTGGTTTGAGGTTATGGGAATTTTTTTTTTTAATCTAATATTATCTTTTGCTTTTCTTTGAAAATATTTTACAGAACTATTATAATCATAATCTTGGAGTCTACCCTTAGTAATGAAACGATCAATCGGTCAGGTTTAATATAAAGGGAAAGTGTGAGGACAAATGGACACAATTTACAGAAAGATACTGGCTTCAAATTTTAATCACATATTCCAATTTTTAATTCCATTGTGCTGAATGCAATTTAATTTTTATCTTTTAATTTTGTTAAAACAAAGAACACTGCTTCACTTTCTTTCTTTAGATGATTAATGTGATCAGCTGTCTCAAACATTTGTTCAGTTGAAGGACCGATCATTAATATTTGGCAATGGTATCAAACACACAAAAAAATCTCATGAGTCACCCATGTGTAATGTTTACTTGGTTGTGATTTCCCAGATATAGAAATTGACTATATTTGCCATTTTGTCTCCTGAATCACATTTTCATTACATGCTTTATTTATCTCCACCATTCTTTGCTTTCCCACTCCCCATAAGATCCATTTATTATTAGTATTGTTATTCTATTTGTTAGACACAATATCACTGTCAATTTTCTATATGTCTCTAAAGCTCTATATGTTTCTATATGTCTCTAAACTCTCATTTTTTTTTTTTACTTCTTTTACTATAGACTAGAGTAAACAATTTGTGGACTGGCACTGGTTCATTCACTCTACTGCAAATAGCAATGGCATAACCTTTATTAGATGACAATGATATGGTGTTTCTAAAGAAAAAAAATGATCAGCTATAGGATATTAACCTCTATCTGCCATAGACAGTAACTTGGTGTGCTACCATCGTTACATTTTTTTTTCCAGTATTGACATAGTCACTTTGGAAGCCCGTGATGATTAGAAATTAGTTCACACATCAGTATCAACATATTCTCCAGTTTGAAACTACTAAAAGAGAGTAAAAATGAAGGTGGTTTACATATGTGAAAGCAAAGATAAATGAAGAGTGTCACCCTGTAACGTCCTATATGCCTGAATGACAAGCATACCTCTTTACCCTGGAGGATTAAGCCCTTAAAGACTATAGGTTCCCACAAGAGCATAATACTCTTTACTCCTTAAAATAAGCTCATTTATCTCATTAGCACTAGCTTATAGTGTCAGGTAATAGTCCTGAAAACATAGGAGCAGGTGCAATGCAAAGGCCATTCCTAAGAGAAGAAAGTGACCAAGAAGCCTATCTGTAGGGAAAACTTGCACTGACATATGTTTAATTAAATTCCATTATGATATGGTTTGTTCATTTTCACATTAAAAAAAAAAAGAGTCCAAAAAGGATTTCAGAGGTGATGGACTGGACAAGAGAATCTTCAAGAGATACTGTCCAGTTCTGAAAAGAGCTTTTTGCAGACCTGCCTGGCCAGGGCCATCAAGGAAAGATTAAGGAACAAACAGCTAAAACCTTAGAATTACTCTAATTGTATAATCACTTGATTAGTATAGGTTGAATTATATAATTGCACAGTGAGACTTGACATTTCAAGACAGAGCATGCCATTCAAAAAGGGAAGTAGGGAGGGGTTGGAGATGGAGTTAACAGCAAAACATCACCACCTGGCCAGACACTGTATACCAGGGAAAGCTGCTAAACACCGTTAGAGCTTTCATCACAGCTTCTAACTTCCTCTTTTGCCAAGAGGAACAGATCACCTTGGCAGGGTGTTTCTGCACTTAGTGAACTTTAGAAAAGTTTACTTTGGGTCTGGGGGAGTTCTGTGCTGTTATAGAAAGAACAAATGTCCTTCTTTATCTATCTATCTATCTATCATCTATCTATCTATCTATCTATCATCTATCTATCATCTATCTATCATCTTTGTCATCTGTCTAGCACTCTTTGCCACAGCTTAACTTAGTTGTAATGAATATAACTGTAAGATACTTAACACTTTACATACTTAAGGAAATACGTTCATTTGCGTTCTCTACTTTCTTTTTATTTTTTCTCTCTTCACATTTTTTTCTGTCTTCCTACTGCCTCTCTCTTCTAACCCCAACATACTTCCATAAGTTGAAATGAGGTATGTGAATGTTTGAGATTTTAGAGTCACATTAATTCTTATTCAGTATCTTTGCTTTTAGTAGTTTTTCACCTCTTTATTCCATGAATTTTTTACCACATTGTAGCAAATGTAGTTAAATTATTTGACTTTTTTCCAGTAAGACATTGCGATTCTTAAAGATATATATTATATATTCCCAAGAGAGAATTCAATAAAAAAATATCAATTTTCTTTTTTAATTAATGCAGAAGTAGAAGTCTCCTTAATTTATTCTTACTCCCAGTAGAAGAAACCTGAACAAGAATTTGCATCTTTTATTGCTGAATAACACCTGTAAATTATATTTTTCTCCTCAGTTTCTGTGTTTTTGGAGATTTAGATTTTAGATTTTTTTATAGCTCTCTTTTTCTAGCCAATAAATGATTAGTTTAGCAAAGCCCATAATGGGAACTTGGAGTTACTGCCCTTTAAAAAAGAAATTTTTGGAGTCAGCTCTAAGTCACTAATCTGGGAATCTCACTTGCTTTCAGCTATTTGTAAGCCATAATTGTCAAACATGCACACATACACTCCAAAAGCATCAGATACATATCAATTAGGATGCTTTCACTTGCAGAAGAATAATTTCACTTCAAACTTCCTTAAACAATAAAAGTGTTTGTAGCCTGAACACGTGGAAGGAGAGAAGCAGTGCTGGATATAGGCATATGTCCTCAGGCTTGAAACTCTTTTTCTCTTTGATTTTCTTGATTTTGTTCTTCTTCTTGTGATGACATCATGCTTGGGTCATTAGTAAGATGACTGCCTCGATACTATTAATCACACTTAGACATAAGAATGTCGAGAGGGGGAAAAGTGATCATTTCTCCTTGTTTTTATTTCTTAGTAGCAGGAAGCCTTTTCTATGCCCAGATGACTGTACTTCATGCCTCTTTGGCCAAAGTTAGTTCACATGCCCATTCCTAAACCCTTCACTGCCAAAAAAGGTGGGATTATAATATTTGGCTTAGACATGTCAGGATTTACCCCTGGATCAAGAATAGGATCACTGTGCACTGAATCACATGGAGGAATAAATATTTTAACAAAGTCAAGGTTCATCTAAGATTTGGGCATAAGGAATAAATTTTAGTCAGATAACAAACAGTGTTCTACAAACAAGGTTAGAAAAATCAATAAATGAATTTCATTTCATACTACAAATCAATAATGAACTTTGGCCCAAAATGTTACAAGTAAGAGTCAATCCTGGGCATTTTAGCATGAAATATTTAGATATATAAATTCTCTACCCTATTGTCCTATTGTCCGATAGAGCAACTGGGAAAATTTACCATCAATTTAGAAACAAGAGTTGAGTCTTAAAACTCAAGTGGGGACAAATGATGATGGTGAACCCAAGAGAGAAAGCCAATAAAGATGAGACCTAACAGCAAAAACTGTTGAAATTTCATTTTAAAGGACACATTGAAAATGAACCAAAAGAAGACAAAGCCTAGAAGGATTCTAAGCCAGCATTCTGCTGCTGACTAGTTATGAATTTGGATAGTGACAGTTTTGAATGTAGACATGATAGAAACATTTAAAGCATCCTAGGCTAATTGGACAGTGGAGAGTTGCCAACATGAATCAAGTTGGGTTTAAGAAAAATCATTCTATAAAGTTGCTTAAGATTAATTACAGTAGGAAGAAACTAGAGGTAGGGAAGCAAATTAGGGCACTTGCATTCTTCTAGCTAAGAATATTAAAGGCTGACCTATATACTAACAAAAAGAAGGAGAAAGTGTTATAAGGGTAAAATTTATTGAATTTATTATAATAAGAAAACATTAAAATTATTGCCAGATGATTTAGTTTTTGATTCTGGGTCTAGCCAAAGATGCATAATCGTGATCAAATGTACAAGGACAAGAAATATTTTGTAAATATCCATTATGCTTCCAGAAGTATGAATTCTTACATTACATTTTTTCTACTTATTATGGTCTTACAATTAAAGAGCAATTGTTATATTTCCTACACAGAAAATGTAACAAGCAATTCAAATATTATGGCCCTACCATAATATGCATCTACAGTAGAAAAGCAAAGCAATTAGAGCTATTTAATGTGAGACTGGCGAGTACAACTATTCAAAAACTTTCAATGTTCTAAGAATAAATGTTGCTAAAATAAAAATACTTAAAAGAAAAATATGTTGTTAAATGAGTTCAATGGTACTACCATATTAATTTACATCTGTCAAATCTACCATCAGATGCATTCCACAGAAGCCAAATATAATGTGACTCCATGGAGACTGTTATTTTTAAAAGTATTTGTTGTTTTCTTTTTTGTTCACATGTGAAGTGAATAAACCAGCAAGAAGCAATCTTGCCAAAATTAATTGAATAAAAATACGATCAGTGTTCTTTTTCTTGGCTTTTTATAAACTAAAATCTGCCATCTTATCTCTAGAAACTTAGATGTAATCAAATATGTGATAGGAAGTAGGGAGGTTCTGCCAAATGAACTAGAAAGGCTTAAAAGACAGTGAAGGAGTTCCGTGGTAGCTTAGTGGATTGTGGATCTAGCATTGTCACTGCTGTGGCTTGGTACTGATCCTTGATCCCAGAACTTCCACATGGCCAAAAAAAAAAAAAAAAAAGGAAAGACAGTGAGTGAAGATATAGGACATAATTTAAACTTATGAAAAGGCAAACAAAAATAGAATCCAAGAGTTAAAGCACCCCATTGTTACATTACACATTAAAGGATGATCTTTTGTGTAATTTTGTTTATGTAAATTAATTTATTAAGATACCACCATTGTCTACTTCAAAATAGTTTTGTTTCTTCTAATAAAGTTCCTATTCTTCACATATATCAGAAATTCTTATTTTTTAATTGCTTCCAAATCCTTCACCATATCCTTTTGAATGTCCTCAGGAATAGTAAATGAACTACACTCTTATTTAAAGAGAAGAATTACTAGAATGGTAAAGCAAAACCCAACCATATGCTGTCTATAATGTATGCACTTTACAAGGACATAGATAGATTGAAAGTGAAATAATGGAAAAATTATACTGGGCAACCCATAAGCACAAGAAAGCTGGCACGGCTAAATTAATATCCAACAAAATAAATTTAAAAAATAGAATATTACAAAATGTAAAGAGGATATTAAATAATGATGAAAGAAACATTTTATCTGAAAGACTTAACAATCTTCAATATATGTACCTAAAAAGTGAGTATTAAAATTCAAGAAGCAGGAGTTCCCATCGTGGCACAGTGGAAACGGATCTGACTAGTATCCATGAGGATGCAGGTTCGATCCCTGGCCTTGTTTAGTGGATCGCGGATCTGGTGTTGCTGTGAGCTGTGGTGTAGGTCACAGATGAGGCTCAGGTCCTGAGTTGCTGTGTCTGTGGTGTAGGCTGGCAGCTGTATCTCCATTTCAACCCCTAGCCTGGGAGTTTCTACATGCCATGGATGCAGACCTAGAAAGCAAAAAAGTAAAAAAAAAAAAAAAAATTTCAAGAAGCAAAACTGATAAAGCCAATAGGAGGAATAATATAGTCAGAGATTATAATATCTATTTCTCAATAATAATAAGCAGACAAAAAAAATCAGTGGGTTGTAGACATAACATTGTCAATTAACTGGACCTAATTGACATTTATAAAACCCCAAACCCATATTAACCCATATTAAGCCTCAAATCTACAGAATATACTTTATTTTCAAAAAATTTTACATAGAGCCTTCACAGGTCATAAAATAAATCTCAATAAACAATCCCATTTACCATTGCATCAAAAAGAATAAAATAACCTAAGAATAAAACTACCTTAGGAGGTAAAAAACTTGTGCTAGGAAAATTATAAGGCATTGATGAAGGACATTGAAGAGGACACAAACAGATGGAAAGATGCTTCATGTTCCTGGATTGGGAGAATCAATATTTTCTGCAGTATTCTTAAAATATATATATCCTTTCTCTTGGTCCTATAATCTCAAACTTCTCTCTCTCTTCTCACTTGGTATCAGCCGACTTGGAGAATTCGTACTAAGAGTTATGCACCGATACAAAGTATATGCATTGAACTTCAGATGTGTTTTCCTTTGCCATCCTAGTAGTTTTTTTAAAAACGGAAGGCCTGTATGGAGCATGATGTCTTCTGCTTGTCATAGTCTTCACTGCTTGTTTTTATCATACAGTTCAGTGCTTCATGCACTTTAGTTTACTCTCTGGTATCTGTAGGTATTAAAATTTAAATATGCTTCTCTCACCACTGCACTGAAACTGACCCCTCAGAGATCACTAATCAGCATCTAGTTATCAAATAAAATATTATTTTCTCAGTCTTTAATACTCAAATATATCTCTGTAGTGTTTAAACCACTGACCATTCCCTTTCATCCTTCTGAAATAGTCTGGGCATGTGTGAGTGTGTGTGTGTGTGTGTGTGTGTGTGTGTGTGTACATGTGTGTTTCCAATAGAATTTCTTGGTTTACTTTCTGTATTAGTTTTCTATGAGAGCTATAACAAAGTACCAAAAACTAGGTGGCTTAAAATAACAGAAATTTGTGCATAGTTCTAGAGGTGAGAAGTACAAAATCAAGGTTTTGGCAGGACCTGACAGCTCTAGGAGAGAATCATTCCTTACCTCTTCTAGCTTCTGATTTTTGCTGGCAGTCTTTTGCACTTTTGGCTTGAAGATGCTTCATCCAGTTACATAAGTATCTTCTTCCTGTGTGTCTTCTAATTACCTTCCCTGTGTGTGTGTCTGTGTTCAAATCTCCCCTTTATATAATAGCAGCATTCATATTAGATTAAGGCCCACCTAATCTTAACCTGGTTAAGCCTGTAAAGACCCATTCTAAGGTCCAAGGAATTAGGAATTTAACATATCTTCCTATGGGGACACAGTTTAACCTATAACACTGTCTGTCTCTTTTGATACTCTTTGGTTTCATTCTGTTTGCCTTTTCAGTTCCTGTCCTATGAAGATTCTCAAAGATTGGTCCTTGGCCCTCTGCACTTGTTTCCTATACTCTATCCTGGTGAGGTGTGATGTCAGAATTTTCCTCTGGACTAATAATTTCAAATCTCCCTTCCCAGGCTGCCTTTTAAATTTTAGTCTTACATTTCAAATTACCTACCAGCACTCTCCATTAGATACCATGGAGACATCATAAACCCAGTATCTCCTAAATATAAATTTTCCTCCTATCACTATTATAAATTTGAAATCTCCCAGGTAAAATAAGAGAAACACACCCCTCCATTTTGACTCTGTATCTAGAGAATTACTCAGGACCTTGGATTTAAGTTCTATATAACTAAGAGTTGCTTTGAGCTTAGGTTCAGGAATCTCATTACCTGGGTTCTAGCTCTGCTTCCACCAATTGCTAAATGTGCCCTGGGTGCTTCGTGTTCTTAAGTGCAAATTAGCATCAATATTATAGACCTGATGAAGTCATTTGTGGAAACAAATGATACAATAGTGCTCTTAGTATAGTACCTGGAACAATAAATGATTGTTTCAGCTGTAATAATTGTTAACAGTAAGAACAAGACGTCACTGTATATCCATCCTCCCTCCTTTTACTCTGTTTTCAGACTTCATTGTTATTCACTTGTAATTTATAGCTAACCTGTCCCCTTACCTCCAGTCTCTCCACATTCTAATCCAGTCTGCCGACATTTCCCAGATTAATCATCCTGTACCATAGCTCTGTTCATTCCTCAGGGTACCATCCTTCAATGACTCCCATTGTCTACAAAATAAAAGTAAAACTTCTTAGATCGAAATAAAAGGCCCTCTGGTCCCAAACCTCCTTTCCAACCTCATTTTCCGTAACTCAGCTTCATATATCAAATACTTCAGCAAAACTGTGCTATTTTGACATTCTTCATACCTGCTGCATATTTTGGCACCTGTGTGCTCTTGCTTATGCTGCTCCCTGCCTCAGACACAATCTCATTTAAACCCTGATCAGGCTTGCAAGCCCAGGTAGTAAGCTGTCTGGTATTTAAAAAGAAAAAGAAAAAGAAAGAAAAAAACTTCCTTAATCATCCCAGCTAGAAGCAACCTTGCTCCCTCTTAAAATTGAGTAGTGCCTCTCATTTATTCACCTCTCAAGTATTTACCTAATGATAATTATATCTCAGACACTAAAGTAGTGACTTGGAAACAAGGGTGAAGAAAATGAACATGGCTCCTATCTCCATGAAGCTTATGATACATCAAACAAATTGAGAAATAAGAAAATAATTTTAATTTGTGACAACTGCCATGAGGTATTATTTATTTTTATGGCATTAATTAATTTATCTTATTTTCCTAAATTAGAATATAACTCACTTGAGGATGCACACATGTACTAACCGTATTTAGTCAAAGGAACATTTCCCACCCGCTTTGGCCAAAGTCACATGAATGAAGGCAACATGGAAACCATATTAGCACCATTTTTTGGTCATTGCTACCTAATGAAATATTTTATTTTGTTTAGAATTTAAATTACTAAGTCATTACTGACAGGCTAACTTGTGGTATATTTAAGTGTCTGCAAATAAAGGTACAAAAGAGTCCTACTGGAATTCTTCGGTCAGCAAGAGGATGATGTAGACAAGTTATATATGAGTAAATATATTTGGTAGAGCATATAGAGAACAAAATTGCCAGATGAACTTATGAAACACATATTTTTAGTGTTTATGTAAACACAGGTAGTATTTTTATAAGCTAGGTCATATTGTTTAAGTCCCTTGTGTCATAATTTCCTCATCTGTGGAACGAGGATGATCTCAATGATTCAAAGGTCCTTCATAAGTTATGATTAAGTGAAGTGGTTCATGTCACAGTGCTATGAAATTCCTAAGTGTGGTCACTGCCTTTATTTTTGCTTTGGTTTTCTTTATTTACTTATTTTATTTGCTTTATAAGGCTGCACCTGTGGCATATGGGAGTTCCCAGGCTAGGGATCATATCAGAGGTGAAGCTGCTGGCCTGCACCAGCCAGCCTACACCACAACAACAGCCATGCAGTATCCAAGCTTTGTTTGGGACCTACATCACAGCTCATGGCAATGCCTGAGTATTAACCCACTGAACAATGCCAGGAATTGATTGAACCCGCATCCTCACGGATTCAGGTTTGCTACCGCTGAGCCACAATGAAGACTCCTATTTTTGCTTTGGTTTTAGAGATCACAGAATTCTCTGGACCCTATGTCATGAGTCAGTTTGATAGTTATAACACAGTAACTAAATTTTAAATATTCAGTTACAGATAAAGTCTAGTCTAAACAATCTCAGGACTTGAGTTTGCAAATGACAGAATCTAGCTCAGGCTAATTAAAGCAAAAATGCCTAACAAAATAGATGGGGCTGGTAGAACTGGCCTCGAGATCATCTATTCTCTGGCTTTACACTTCAGATGGGCTTCATCCACACATAGGGAGATTTAGCTTTTCTTCTCTTTGGTATATGTAAATTCCAATAAAAAGCTACAGCTGACTTGGCATGGCTCTTATAATTGCACCATTTACTGAAAAACGGAGTAAGACGTTTATCTAGGCTGATTTCCCATGTCCCTATTAGCAACCCTATCAAAATAAAATAATTGGATTTGGTGAATAACAGCTCCCAAATGAAAAGTGAGGATATTGTCTAGGGTGAGGGAATGGAAAACCATGTTGCCAAAACACCAATAGACATCTACAACAACATTTGCTAATTTTCTACAATTCACATTCATATATCCAGTGCTTGCACCAAACTGAACTTCTTGATATTCTTCATATCTGCTGACTATTCTGGCACTGGTATGTTGTTTATTCTCCTTTTAATGGGTTGAATTCTTCGCTCATATGCTGTTGGATTTCTTAGCTAAGAATGAATAAATAGAAGAGATTGCTGTTTCACGTGATTATAGAAAGTTTCAACATATGACTTATTCTAACAGTGATAACTAGGTGAACTACAAAAAATACAGAATTTTAAATGCACATCTGAGAGCAGAGGACACAAAGATGCTTAAATGATCTAAAATCTGAACACTGACAAGTCATTTCTAAGAAGGAAGAACTTACACCTGAAAGATAACCCCCACCCAAAAAGCATAGGCCTTTTTGGAGTACAATACAGTGATGGCCTAAAAGCTGGGGCAGGGCATGGGAGGTAAGAGGAAGCTTCTTAGGATCTTCAGGTTCTTACCAAATGTGCTCCAGTTGCTTCAAAGACTGGAGATAGGCCCAGAGAACAGAGAGAAGCCCCACTGAGGCATTCTAGGCTTTTTTTCAAGGGGTCTGTAAAAACCCTTCAAAGGCTGAGCAAGCGGGCATGGTAAAGGGAAGTTTCCCCAGGCATAGAAGTCTGAGTGTGAGAATGGAGAGAAAAAAGTATTAACCCCCTAGTGATCCTCAAAACATCTGATACCAAGAGTGAACTGAATCTCTTTAAAGCTTCAACCAAACCTAGACCCAGGCCCAGTAATATTTAGGTTGAGTAACCCTCTTTCTTCTCAACACTGTTGTCTGACAGAAGAGATATGCCATGCTCCAGGAATAAATATTTGTAATCTTTCCTGTCTAAATATGTATACAGTCTACAGCATATCAACGAAAAAGTATGAAATTTGTGAAGAAGGAGGAAAATGTTGACTGATAGTCAAAAGAAGAAACACTCAATAGAAGCAGATCCAGAAATGGCTCAGATATTGGAATTATCAGACAAGAATTTACAATAACTATGATAAATATGATTGATAAAGGGTGTAGTGGAGAAAGTAGACAACATGTATGAGCAAATGGGGAATTTCAGTAGAAAGATGAAAACTGTAATGAAGAATAATAAGGAAATGCTACAAATGAGAAATACAATATGGCAAAGAAAAATATATTTTTGAAAAAATTTTGATAGGCTTAGCAGACTACACATAGAATAAAGAGGAGTTAGTGAACTAATAGATGAAATATAAATTACTCAAACTGAAAACATACAGACACATTGTATTAATTTGATAGGGCTATTATGTCAAAGTTCTACAGATTGGGTGGCTTTAATAACAGAAATTTATTTTCACATGGTCCGAGAGGCTAGAAGCCCATGCCGACCCAGTTGATTTCTTCTGGGGCATCTCTCCTTGTCTTAGAGTGGTTATCTTTTCCCTGTATCTTCACATGATCTTCCTTCTGTACATGTGTATGTACATATTTCCTCTTCTTATAAAAATACCAGACACACTGGGTTAGGGCCTACCCTAATGGCCACATTTTAACCTAATTATCTCTTTAAGAACATACCTACAAATTTAGTTGCATTCTGGGGTATTGTGGGTTACAACTTCAACATATGAACTTTGAAGGAACACAATTATCTTGTAACATACACATAGGATAAACACAAAATAGCTTAATATATATGTAATTACAGTCTTAGAAGAAGAAATATTTAAAGACACATACTGATGCAGAAGAAATATTTAAAGAGTTTACCCAGGAGAATTTTCTGCAGCTGATGAAAGACAGCAACACAAAGACCCAAGTCTAGAGGATCCTCAAGTTGGATAAATACACCCAGACACATAGTTAAACTATTGAAAACAAAAGATAAAAAGAAAACATTAGAAGTATTTATAACATGGGGAGAGGTGCATTGCATCAAGGGGAACACTTATAAGAGTGACAAAAGATGGCTAAATTCTTATCATAAAGGACTATCAGGAGACGATGACACAATATCATTTAAGGAGTGAAATATCTGTTGGTGGTGGTGTGTGGAGGCAACTTGTCAACTGGGAATCCCATATACGGCAAAATTATCTTTCAGAAATGAAAGTAAAATTAAATACTTTTCGACATTCAAAGATGAATATCTAAAGTATAAGTCTGCGCTACAGAAAAATTATGTCTCTATAAGTCTGCACTACAAAAAAAAAAAAAATTAAAATAAATTCTTCAGGCTGAAGTGAAATGACAGCAAATGGAGCCCCAGATCTGAAGAAATGCACAAAGAGCATCAGAAATGGTGAATATATGGGTAGATCTATAAGACTACTGACTATTAAAAACAAGAATGATAACAATGCATTGTGGGCCTCATAGTGCATGTAGAAACAAGCAAAAAAATAGTTTATTAACATTAAGGTGTTTGATGTCTTAAATACCTAACTATGACAGTTTCTCTGAGGAAATTTTCTTACAAGTTCTGAAGTACTGAGAGTATATCAAGAAGGAATTTCTTCTTGCAAATTAACCAAGAAAAAAAATTGCCTTTAACTTCCTTATTGTATTTCCTTTTTTAAAAAAAGTGTCTCTCCTTTCTTAGGCTCTCTATATAATATATAACCATGCATATTGTATATTAGAATATTATATATACAGACATATATATTTCATGAATTGATTCCTTCCAACCAATATTGTACAAAATTCTCTGGTCAGTACGAATTTGGAAAAAAGTATGGAAGCAATATCAACACCAGCTAGAGAGCAGAATTTGAGCACACACAATTTGCTATAGAAATCTTCAGCAGAAGCACTAAATTCCTGTGGATCAATTATCTTTCCCCGAGCCACAGGCTTTGCCTTGCCTTGGCGCAACAGAGGCCTCATCATCCTTCCTCTTACACTGGGCACTGATTATCAAACATCCTCTGTTGTGCTGCTTGAACTCCCATCCAATTCCCCTGCAGTCAATCTCAAGTAAAACTGAAAGGCTATGTTAAAAGAGCACCAACCTTCAAAGTTGCATGTGGAAAATATTCATTTTCGCACTCTGTGATTGAAGTCAGAGATGTCTTACTGTCAGAATTCTCAAATGTCACTTCTTCTATGAGAGAGTAGAGGCCAGAGGAAGTGTATGAAACTTTCCTTTTAAGAGAACTCCAAGTGAATACTTAGTGGCGATAGAAGGTGCCAGGTTGAGAAATGAAAGTAACAGGGTCCTGTGAAAAAACAGAGCTCTAGGATCTCAGCTGGCTGGGTTCTGATATGATTATATCACTGTATAATGTGGCATTAATTTCCCAGTTCTCATTTCAAAACTGGTGATTGAAATGATGACCTGGCTCAGGGGTCAAGTGTTGAAAGACTTGATGACTTAAGCTCTACAGTTTAGAGATGATGACTGGGACTGGTACCCAGGAGTTTTGGCTCCCTGTCTCAAGATTTTCATGATCTGTCTCTGTGCCCATAGGTATTTTACATCTCTCAGGTTCCATTCCCTTGTCACAAAATGAGGCGTTGGAATTGAGGAGCTGAGTTTCTCTTCAAGGCTGAAGTTTTATGAGTAAATATTCTGATTTTCTTTGTAGAGTGTTAACTTTCACATGGAGAGTTTTACATAAAGCAAAAAATATCTTATAGTAAAAATTAACCTTGAAAATTCCATGTTGGAGACTAATTTAAAGTCTATGATTTTTGTGTAATTTCGACACAAGTTCCAAGTTAGGTTTTGTTTGTTGTTTTTGTCTATGATTGAACACAAATTGGAATAATCGACTCGCATTTAAGGACTTTATGTGGAAAATACTCATCCTTATATAATTAGTCTAGAAATGTCAATTTTTTCATTGTCTACTGTGCAGATTTGAATTGCACAAAAGGTATTCAGGTGTTTATTTAAATTAAAATTCAATGCATTAATAATAAATTCATAAAAACCTGTTTCTTCCTTAAGCTTTTCAATTTAATATACAAAAGTTACTATTCTATTTAGAAGTATAACAAATTTTAGCAATTACCTTTAGGGGAGCCTTTGATTACTGTTTGATCCCATTTACAAATTTAGTTAATTAAACAACTTCAAACTTTTAAACTGCACGTATAAATTTAATATACTTGATTTCCTTTTAATTACTTCAGTTGTTTGATGAGCCTTAACAAGTTAAATAATACTTATATATTTTACACATAAAACATAAATATATCAATTTTAATTTCCCTTAAATGATCCAGTTCTGCATATAAGCACAATAATCTTTAAGCCTAAACAGATTTAAATTAATTCCTCCATTTCGCATTTTAAATTGGAATTGCAAGTTTTTCCAGTTACTTTATAAGGTAAAAATCTTGTATATATTCTAAATGAATGAAAAAATTAAATAGAGATAGCTTCCTTAACACATAAATATTAATACTATGGTTATATTCTCTTAAGTATTTTTTTCTATATTTCACTGTAAATATAACCCACTAGGAAAATAATTATGTCACCTTGGGCAATTTAGGGGATATTTCCATAGCCAGTTGAAATCAAATAATGAAAAGATGTTAAGTAATAGATATATAGATGTGAAAACATCCAGGGTAATTTCTCTTCACCTCAATTGCCAGGCTGAGCCCATTCCTACAGTCACCATTATTTCAACTCTATAACTTAGAAAAGAAGATGGTCAGAAATGCTACTTCCTTCAGTTTGAGACCTCTTACTACCCAACTGACATAATTGTCTCACAGAAATCTGCTATTTCACCCAGACCACCCCATTACCTGACTGAATTTGTGCGTTTATGCCTCCTAAGATTTTGGAATATTTTTCTATATATTCCAAAAATACATTTGGAAGGATGAATCCTGCACAGAAATATTCTTCCTGTCTGGTAGGACTACATAAGTTTTAAAGCTTTTACAAAAACTTCTGTCTGATTCTGTGGGTCATACATCTTTATGGTCTTACCAAAAACTCTGAAAGTCTTGTAGAAACTAAGACTGACCGAAGAAACATCCAGTGCTTATCATACTTTACCTGTGTACTGGAGCACATATCTATTGAAGAGACTGAAAACAAAATCACCTGCTTTATTTATTCCTTTTTATTTGTTTCCCTTCCCCTCCCTTATTTACATAAAGCTGAATTATCATAAGATAAATGCACTGTGATGCAATCCCCCCATATTTTCTTATATATAGTGCTGTAGTTCCCAAATACTGCTCTAGGGACTACAGGGCTTTAGAAAAAGACATATCCCTCGTATCTTTCCCCAGAAATTCAAGATCTTGAGCTTTCCAAGATCTCAGTTCAACCAGGGATTCTGTACATTTTTAAACAATATTTAAGAGCAATTAAGATATAAATTTAGCATCTCTAGACTTTTGGGCCAGGAATCAGGAATTCTTAATACACATGTTTGGCAACTCTGTAGATATATGGCCCTGAGCAACTTACTTGGTCTTTCCAGGTATAACACCTTCATATTACACATGAGGAAACTGAGAAGAAGGTGCCATTATGATCCAAGGCATTATGGTCCCATCCTGTTTTCTTCTCCCCATGTTTGAGCAACAAATGATTTGGAAGCAAGTATATCAGTAATATACATTTCAAGCAGAGAGGGATTAGAAGCAAGGGATTGAACACAAAGGCATAGAAAGAGCAGAAAGAGGAAAGGACTAAGTAAAAAGGCTTAAAAGGAGCAAAGAGGTGAGGAAGGTTATTAAAGCATGGCTAGGAAGCCGCAGTCACTCTAGGCTGAAGATAACACACTCCCTTCAGGAGTCAGAGGGTCAAAGTGAGGGCTCTGAAAGTTATTCTCTATGTCTATTCCAACCGGAATCCAAGAACTGGGTCAACAATGGGTTAGTCTGGCCTCCCTAGACTAACTGCAAGATGGAAATATGCCAAATTCCATCTATCATTTAAACTTCTGTCTTACTGAGCAACAACTCAAGCACATATCTAGCAATTCACTCAAAGATCTGAGTTTCATTTTCCTTAGTGCACAGTTATCTGGCCAGATAAATGCAGTCCAGTTTTATAGAAGGTCTAGAGGAATATTTTCAGAATAAATAGCAGGGTCATTTGAAGTGTATGTTGGGGGAGAGTGTGGTTTTTCAGCAAAAACTCAGGCTGCCTTCTTTCAAAGGGTTCCAGATCTGCTAACCTGTTCAGATTTAGGAATTAGTTAAGAGGCCATTATCTCTATTATAGTGACTCAAGTAAAGTCTCTGTAAATCAGACCTGCATGTTTGATGGATATCATGTACATAAATCAATATGACAGTCAGTTAACCATCTAATTTAGTATTAGCAAATACTTTCTATAATGGCCCAGATAGTAATTATCTTAAGCATTGAAGGCCATTTGATCTCTGTTGACACTCTGCTGTAAAAGCAGCCATAGAAATGTGTATGTATGTGAAAGGACAAGACAGGGTTCCAATAAAACTGTTTACAAAATGGTGAATATGCTGGATTTGGTCCATGATCCGTTCCATAGTTTTTCAACTGCTAATCTAATTCCTTCCAAAGAATCTTTGAGTTATTAGTCACTACCAAAAATCCCTTCTTAAGAAAAAAGTGTAATCTAAGAGCTGACTATCCCTGTTGCGTACTTTTATAACTGCACTCTCCTTTCCATTTGACCTCTGCCACCTCAATATTCCCACTAAATTCAGGGAGCTCCTTCAGAGATGTCACCTCTCATAATAATTGCCCTGAAGAGGTCAAGCAACTGAAAGCTTTTCAAAGAACCTGGTAGTCCTGTCATAGAGATTTTCTCAATGCCATGGTCAATATGAAGAATTGTCTGGACTCTGTCAGGGGATACAAAAGTCAGTGGGTGAAGGAGTTGGTAGCATATGATAAACATACTGTGGTATTCCTGTCTCCTAAATTGTTGGATTCCTCTTAAACATTATTTCAGAGAAGTTCTGTCATTACAACCTCATTAATTATCTATCACTATTGACTCAATGTTTTAGTTGCCCAACCAAGCAAATTGTTAGTCTGTTCTACCTGATCAATCTAACACATTGAATCCATTTTGGTGTTTTTTCCTCCTTGGTCTAACAATCTCAGAAGCCTTCCCTATACATATTACCCAGGTTCTACCAATCTGAATCAATTGAGTCTTATAGTTCCTTAAGTGTATGAGCTAATCTCGTTCTGGGCCAAGCTTTGCTCTCATAGTTCTGGACCTATTGGCATATGAATGACTCTAGTTTTGAGCATGTAGGCAATATATCAGGATGAGGGTGTATCCTGAAAATAACTGGCATGATCTTGCAAAGTGACTGCCTCAGTTGAGTTTATTATAGGTTTATAAAGCAAGGGAAGGCTTGCTTTTTTTCTTCCTTGGGAAGTAAGAACAGCTTCTTCAGAAAAGGAGGCTCAGAAGGAGTTGGAATTCCAAAGCTTTCAGATTAAGCTGAATCCACTGACAGATCCTTGTTAAATTTTCCAAGTTCTAATCCTTGTTAACTAATGCCTTGACATTTACATAAAAAGAAAGCTGAGGCTATAGATTCAATTTATGCTGTCATTCTATAACTTAAACAGTCAAATTTTGGATCTGATTTTCAGTGGCCTATGACCTCATAAGAGATTCTGTTAGGGACATCGGAGACCCTCTCTATCCATATATTGAACAGAGGATTTAAAGCCAAAAGATTGCCACTTTATTTAAGCTTTCCAGTATGGCCAGAAGCTACCCAACTGTCTCTCAGTCTACCCAGAAGTAATCACCTGGAATTTTCAAGTTCAGCATTACTGGGTGATGGATGGTGATAGGGTATAATTCCAGCTACTGTGCTATCACTGCATGGGATGAACTACTAATTTTACACTTTTCATAGGCAATAAGATTACGATTATATTTAGGCCCAATCAGATTACATAACCAAGTCCATGTTTTTTTCTGTTTGTTTCTGAAAACATTCTTTGTATAACACTGCATCAATTAGTATTGGTAAGGCAACCAGAAACCATTTTAAACATTTCAAGAAGAGCGTGGCTTAACACAAAGAATTGGAAGTGTTGAGGAGGTAGACAAACAACAGAGAAAAGAAAGGAGGGCTAGAGGAGCAAGGGGAAGATTGTTAGTGCTTAAAATTCAAGGACTTGCTCCACATCTGACTGCAGTTGCCACTAAGATGCTAGAGGTGGTGCTGATGGTGCCTATGGAGCCCCAACACTGTTGCTCAGAGAGCTTCCACTGCAGGATGCTGCTGAACCTGCCACCTATTACTGCCTCTGGTCACACTCCTTTGCTCATTTCTTCTGCTTTATTGCCAGAGGCTTGAAGCAAGCAGCAAACAAGAAAGAAAGAAACAAAAAATATATATATAAATATAAAAGCCCTCTTTTTTGCTAAAGTCTTCTCATCTCCAACTGGTACCTCCCATTGGCAGAAACTATCAAGAAACCAGTAGGTGGCAAGGGGATCTGAAAACAGAATTTTCTGGCTTCCAGCTCCAGGGATAGAAAGGATAGTACCAAAAGGTAAGTGTGAAGCCAAAGGACAACAGACAATATCTAGAATTACAAAAAGTCTTCAGAAGTTATATGGACTATGTCTGCCCACTGAAGATATTAGAACAGACTGTACTATTTTACATGTGTAACTATCACTGGATTCTATTGTCTCAACATTTTTTGCTTTAGACATGATATTACCAGTGATTTTTGTTTTATATGTGGGAACGAAACTTTCTGGTATTTCGTTTTTGTGGTAACTGAAGCAATGAATTCATTATACATACTCTAGTTGGCTCTGTGGAATTCATTTTCCTATTGTAACCAATCACTACAAATCTTCAAATGACAGAGTCTTTCACCATTTCAATCCCCTGAGTCATTTATTATGGCTGCAAATGAATAAATTGCTTGGGGCCCAATTCTGCTGGTGATATCTGAGAAAGTTAGACTAGTGAATATAAATCCCCCACATATTGACTTAAAAAAAAGAGAGAATAAAAAGGAAATGGATCCTGTTTTCCTTTAGCTCTTTGCACTGTTAATCAAAGCTAAATTAAAATGCAGAGGATTAAAAAATTAGCACCACGTTGGCCTTTTGTAATAAAGAGTATGTTGCCTATTTAGAAGGCTTTAAATGTATGTGACCCCAAAATATAATTATGTACCACTCTGATATTTTTGCTTTACTCTGAATTTATCATGTACCTACTGTGTGCAATGGAATTTTCCATTTTCTAGAGGATTTTACAAACTGTGGAGCATGATTTCTGACCCCAGAAACCTTTAATTATTTATGAAGGCAAAAATATACAAAAATAGGTAAATATTAATGAAATATAAAAATATGTGATATTTTATACTATCTGTGTGCAACTTAACGTGGTACCACCATTCAGCACTTGTTCCTCCATCAACCTCTACTTTTCTAGGTATGACCCCTTGAAGCCCTAAGATAATATTGGGTAGAAAGAAACCTGTGAGGTGCATAGACTCTTAGGATGTTTTATTGAATACAGACTGTGCTTCCCCTGGACCCTACTAAAGAAGTAAACTTTCCCTCAAATTTATAGATTCTTTTTCAAATATTACGTTTTCTCTGAACTCCACCTTCCATTCATGTTCTTTTCAGCAACCCAGTAACCCACTGCATTAGTTTGCTAGGGCTGCCATAACAAATTACCAAAGGATGGATTACTCAAAACAATGGAAATTTATCCTTTCACATTTTGGAAGCTAAAAGATTGAAATCAGTGTGCCTATAGGAATATGCTCTCTTTGAAGTTTCTAGGGGAGAATTCTTTATCTCTTCTGATTTCTGATCTTTGCTGGCAGTCCTTGCTATTTCTTGGCTTGTAGATGCATGTTTCCAATCCCACACACTTTCTTCTCCCAAGTGCCTTTACTTTGCTTTCTCCCTCTACATGAGAATGTCCAAATGTCTATCTCGGTGTCCAAATTTTCACTTGTTATAAGGGCACCATTCCCATTGGATTAGACATGGCCCAATGAGCTCATCTTACTAGAGTACCTCTACAAAGAACCTATTTCCAAATAAAGTCACATTTTGAGTTACTTGGGGTTAGGACTTCAACATGCTATTTTTGGAGGGATACAATTCCACCCATAATATCCATCTTCTGAAATAAATGTTCAGAGCTATAATTTTCTCATAGTCTTTGGCATATTTGATTTACTATACCACCAATTAGGCTGAAAACATTCTAGATTCCTAGTGCTACTTTCTTGGCATCTGCTATGGCACTAAAATTCAAGGTGCCCTTGCCCCCAAACGTGATTACATTAAAAATATTAAGTTATATAAAGCATACATAATAAATAAGAGAGGTAAATATATTTGTCTATACTTTACATGTATATATATCTTAATGATAAAATAGTCTCTAAAAACTCTAACTTAAATAAAATGGCTAGAATGTTTTTTGAGATAGTATGATTTTAAAATTAGGCAGATAAAAAATTAGAGGAACTGTTGTAAAGAAGACATCTGATCATGGAGAACTGTGGCTGGAAAACAAACAGAAGAATCTACACAGATTTTAAAATCTTGTTTCTGCTCTCAAACTGGATGCTCCAAAAAAATTACCCAAATTCTGATCATCTCCTTTATGAGAATTTTATCTAAGAAGTTTTATTGATATTAACTAGAAGAAAAATCAAAGGATAAGGGAGTGATTCCTCTCTCCTGTCTATTCCACCGTTCTGGCTGCCTCCATTACTAGCATCCAACCACATCTTTAAAAAATGTCTGTGAGAAGCAGCACCAGCAAACTCTAGTCCACAGTCCTTTCATGGAACAATGACAGTAGGTAGAAAAGGATAAAGTAAAAAACAAATGTGTAGGCATGAGTGAAGTCAGGTCGTGCTGGGTTTGTAATCCTACAGCAATTTTATTTTTGAGCCTCACGTTCTCTGTACATCATTTCATGGGTTACTTCTTCATTGGCTCCTCTGTGAAAACTGAGGCAGGGATCATAACTTTTCTGCTCAGTTAGGATTAATGAAACAAATACAGACATTGATAAATAAATAAAAAAAAAACACCTGTGGTCACTTCAGTATCACTACATTACAAATTCAATTTTTATTTGGAAGTTAGAAATGTATATCCTCTCACAGTAACAAAATCACTGCGTTTGATTCAAGTGGAATCTTCTCTCCGTTTCTCTAGGTTAAGTCTTTTACAGTTGGAAATGCCTTCAAAAAGGGGTTTTGGGAAGGGGTGGAGAGGAGGAAGGGGGAAGATAACAGACAAGAAAATTCTAACATTTTTGACAAATTTGTGAGATGGCTTCACAGTCCCTGGTTCTGACAGGAATGTAAAATTGCCTGTTTCTCTGGTGAGGTGCTTTTGAGAACCCTTCACAGAAACCACCCTCCCTCCCATCCCGAGCTTCTCTCACCTGCAGATCTCCTTTTTTTTTTTTTTTTTTTTTTTTTTTTTTT
>PVHT020000165.1:6611652-6622534 GCA_004024745.2 Catagonus wagneri | reverse complement strand
GATTCGTTAACCACTGAGCCACGATGGGAACTCCCACCTGCAGATCTCTTGATGCTGGAAGTGTCCTCTTCTCCAGTCTGTCCGTTACAGCTGTTTTGTTTTTTCTACAGTTTCCATCAACTGAGCAACACTTTCCACTCTAGATGTTCTCCTGAATGAGACATAAAAACACCCATGATGACTCTAACATGTGAATCACTTCTGATCTTCAGGACAAATCACATATCTTTTTTCTCCAAGAAACTCAGAAGGCAGGCTGTTCTGTGCCGTTACCTATTGCTGACCCACCGTTTGGCAGCAGCCATTCTATTTCTTGACTTTTAGCTGTCTCAAGTTCAAGTTGGACCCCAGTCCTCACAGATCCTGAGCACAGAAGGTAAATATAAAATTCTCTGAAATAGTCTTGTTGAAGAATCCCACCCAAGCTTGAAAAGAGAGTCATTTCACTCATTGCTTCTCATTGGTATAAATGAGACTCACAGCAAACAATAACTCAAGTCACAAAACCCCTCTTCTGCATGAATTTTCAGATCCTTGATACAGGTAACGGTGTAGATTCATACAAATTTACTTTGAAAAATGTGCATCTTTATTGAGCGTCTCACTTGGGAATTTGTTATTGATTTTCTTCCCTTCTTGGCTGAAACTTCCATCTTAATATCCTATTATAGATTCTATGCTACAGAGACTATCCAGTGAGAGAAGAAAGGCATAGAAACGGTGGTCAAATACGGTTTTTTGTTTGTTTTTTTGCCGCACCCACAGTACATGGAAGTTCCCTGGCTTGGGATCAGACCTGCTCCTCAGGAGTTCCCTTCGTGGCTCAGTGGTTAACGAATCCGACTAACCACGAGGTTGCGGGTTCGATCCCTGGCCTTGCTCAGTGGGTTAAGGATCCCGCATTGCTGTGGCTGTGGCGAAGGCCGGCGGCTACAGCTCCTGTTAGACCCCTAGCCTGGGAACCTCCATATGCCGCGGGTGCGGCCCTAAAGGCAAAAAGACAACCTGCACCTCAGCAGTGACTCAAACCCCTACAGTGACAACGTGGGATCCTTAACCCACTGAGCCATAAGGGAATGCACCTGGCCAAGCCGTTCTTGAGGTTGTAGCCTCGTCAGGTGATTTCGTTCTTTGCTGAGAACTCAAGCTCCTCCCAAACGCTACTGAATCTCTCCCAGAGGTGAAGCTCGCAAGAGCGCATGTCTCTCCACCCAGCAGAAGGCGAGGGCCAGGGTGAAGATGGCGTCCGCAAGTCTCCGTGCCCGAGGGTGTCCCAGCGGCCCCAACCATGGGTCCAAGCAGACGTCTGCATCTCAGGCTGATGCTCTAACACGAGCAAATAAGCCTCTCCCAGAAAAAAAAAAAAAAAAATGTCCAGGAGGCTTCTATTGGGCTAATTCTGTGCCGGGTGCTGAGGCAGGTGAGTCCATGCTGGCGTCCTCTTTAGGCAAATACTCTCATGGAACCTTGTTTTCAAGGCTAGATATTTGAGGGCTTCTTTTTTCAGGTGCAGTTCTTAAAAGTCAGAGATATTCTGTGGGGGGGGGGGTTCAAAACCTTTTCTCCTCAGGGGAAATGTCTGGGTTTTAAACATGACTCACAGCCAGGGATGGGGTTTATGGCTAGATTGTTTCCCAGCCTCTCCTACCAGCATCCACATGGGGCTTCTCTCCTCTCTCTATTTGTAGGAGTCATAGAGCCAGTATTTTTTCTTTTTTTTTTCAGAGGGAGTTGTTGCATATGCAGTTGTAGGTTTGGTGGGTTCGTGGAACGATATGAATTATTTGACTGTGGACATATGCCTTATATTATCAATAGGACGGAGAGGGAGTCCTTTGATAGAGAACAACAGGGAGGTTCTCTTCTTTCTTAGTTAATAAGATCTATTGCTCTGTCTCTGGCTAACTCTATTTTTGTGGTGATAAGAATTTTCTTTTCTCCTTATATATTTCCTGTGTCTATGTTTTGACCAAGCTAAGGCAGTGGGCGCTGGTGTGTTGCCCCAGGTGTAGGCAATAAAAGGTGCCTTTTCCACAGAGTATCTAAAAACAGTTATAGGATCCACTCAAAGTCTATTCTGCTTTTTATTATTACTACTTGCCAACAATTCTATAAAACACTGTTATAAATTGAGTGGTATCATCACAAAGAGATAGTTTTAAGTTCTATCCTTCAGTTTCTCAGAAGGCAAACTTAGCTGGAAACAGGTTTGTTGCAGATGTAATTAATTGAGTTAAGATGCGCAGTTCTCCAGGAGTCAGGTGAGCTCTCATCTCAGAGGAGGTTATAGGAGGATGGCTACGTGAAGATGTGAGGATTCAGGGAGAACAGCCTGTGAATATATGGAGGCAGGGATTGGAGTAACTTAGAAATAAGGCAAGGAAGACCAAGGATAGCCTTCCCTCACCAGAGTCTGGGAGAGAGCCATGGAACTTACTTTCCCTCAGAGCTCTCAGAAGAAACTAACCCTGCCAGCACTTGATTTCAGACTTTCGACCTCCTGAGTTGTGAGAGAGTAAATTTCTGTTTTAGCCCACCCAATGTGTGGTGCTTGTTACACCAGGAGTCCTAGAAAACTAACACAAATACTACTGGTAAAGTATTCCTCCCTCTTAAAAGTCACTTAATTTAGTTACAAAGGTAACAAGAATAATAAATATTAGTGTATTATTTACACATTCTTCAGCAATATGTTTCATTTCCAAACCTTATACTCTACTGCCGTATGATGGAGCTCCCTTCTGATTGAAACTTCACCTTGGCTTTGGACAGGAAGTCTAAAGTTAGGAGCAGGAACAGTGAATGGACTACTGGAAAGCCATGTCTGTTGTATATGGGAAGTATGTAAAAGAAGTATGAGTTCTGACAGTATCCATTGTTCATGATATACATGCCCAAGGAATAGATACCGAGGCATTCCCTCTCTCTCTCTCTCTCTCTCTCTCTCTTTTTTTTTTTTTTGGTCTTTTTGTCTTTTTAGGGCTGCACTTGCGGCATATGGAGGTTCCCAGGCCAGAGGTCAAATCAGAGCTGTAGTGGCATTTTCATGATGATGTTCTGCCCTTCGCAACCACAACCATGAAGTCTGTAGATCTTGTTACTGGTTTTCCCTGCTTTACCACCCACTTCCATCCATACTCTGTAACTTCCAAACCTAGCTCCCTGCTTTACAAAATCCTGACTAAAATAAGTTTTTTGGCTTTTTTTTTGGGGGGGGGGCATTGTTTTGTTGTTTTTTGTTGCGTTTGCTTTTTTTTGGTCTTAACTGACTGCTTTCATGTTTAAGAGGCTATGAACAGCCAGTCTGATGCCAGCATGACCTTCAATGTCACATCACATCTTTTGAAGCCAAAGAAGATGATTGCTCAAATAAGTTACTAAAATTTATAAATTGCTGGTTTGCAAAATTAACTGACCAGAACAATTAAAAAAAAAAAGAAAGGTAAATAATTTGAAGTTTTTTTTTTAAAGTCTTCCCTATTATACCAGTGGCCTGTTTTAACCAGCAAATACTGCTTGCCCCATACTTTCCCCCACACTTAAAATACCTAGGATGGATATTATGCATTCCCAACCTGTCAGCTTTGGCTGAATTACAGAGTGCTCAATTATGCTCTAATCGAATAGCTGCCCAATGCAGGCCACGTAATGACTTCCTGATTATCTGCCTTTAAATGATGAATGAAATGAATATGTAACATTCTGCTCAAATATAGCATACTTAGCATGCCAAATGAAAACTGATTTTGTGCTCCTCTCTCTGAAAAACGTATATTTTATTGTAATTCAGTTCAGTGGTTGTTCGGCTGCTTGTTTTCTAGTCATCAAGATAAACACTGAATGAGCTATCTAGGAGAACATTAGTCTTCATTTTTGCTTTCCAACAGATGCTAAAGGTTTAAACATTGTTTAGATTATTTGGGTTCCTCTCTTTACATCATCACATTGGAAAAAAATTTAGGAAAGTCGTATTTTTATGAACAGTTCTTGTTGGCAGTGTTCCAATTCACTTTGGCCAAAAAAAAAAAAAAAGCATAAGTCTGTTATGTGATGAATGTGTTGCAAAGACAACATTAAAATATGAATATTTATTGGCAAGACTACTTTTTATAAAGCAGCAATTTACAATATTAAAAGCACAAAAAAAGAGCACATGATTTGAAACCCAATTATATGTCCGGTCTATAAAAATAGTAGTGTGAGTGTGTATGACTACAGTAGCCAATTTATTATTTTTAAATAATTTAAGTCATTTGTAAAAATTTTAGTTTAAATTCCCTTCCTGAGAATTTGAAAAATAAGAGTAAAACTTTTCACATAAATGGTAGATTAGATTATCTTATAAATAAATATATATATACACATACATATATACATATCTATATATTCAGTATACCAATTTCCAAAAAACAACTCAAGAAACTGCATGGCAGAACTTGTATGAATAATAACTTTTAAGAGTCAAAGTTTCCCACTGGCTAGAAAAAGAGACGACACTTCCAGGAACTAAGGAAAGAATGAACGCTGGAGGGAAAAAGAGGGGAAAGAGGGAGGAATTTGGGTACCTCTTCTGTCTAGTATGTGGTTACTATTGCATAGTTAAATCGCCACTGCCATGGCAGTCTTAGAAAAAGTTTTGCATCATTTGGATCAGCTTTCAATAAAATGTTGAGATAAAAAAAGAAGTGTTATTTAATAGCTCCTTGAGATGTCCCCTTAATTTTATTTGTGAGGGGTATTTTTTTAAATTACAATAAGAAAAAAATCATTTTACACATGATACTTATTTCAAGATGTTAAAATAATTGACTTAGGATTTTCCTCAGATTATATTTCTTCTCATTTTCCCTTTTCATTCTCCTTTTTCATGTTTTTTGGGGGTATTTTTTTGGCTTGTTTGTTGGTTTGTTTTTATTTTTTGCTCTTTGATTTTTTTCTGTATATTCTCTTTTAATTACAACTATAAAAATGAACTGGAAGACCCATGGATAAATCCCACCCACAGATACTTTTTGTTTAATCCACTTGAATTTTATAAAAACATTTATTTCCGAATGTATATATTTCATATATATATGCTGCTATCCAGTTTCCCAGTATAATAAATGTATACATTTATTTCCAAATGTATATATTTCATATATGTCTGTTGCTATCCAGTTTCTCAGTAAAATAAATGTATACATTTATTTCCAAATGTATATATTTCATATATGTATGTTGCTATCCAGTTTCTCAGTAAAATTCAGTTCTAGGAATACCAAGCATGTAAAAGTTGCCTTGGGAATTACCATCATGGCTCAGCAGAAATGAATCCAACTAATATCCATGAGGATTTAAGTTCAATCCCTGGCCCTGCTCAGTGGGTTAAGGCTCTGGCATTGCCATGAGCTGTAGTGTAGGTCTCAGACACAACTCAGATCTCTAGTTGCTGTGGCATAGGCTGGCAGTTTTGATTCAACCCCTAGCCTGAAAACTTCCATATGCCATGGGTGTGGCCCTAAAAAGCAAAAAAAAAAAAAAAGTTGCCTCCTTAGATGAGCCATACAGTGTCTATTTGATTAAATTCCATCCCATTTTCACCATTTACATACCCATTGACTTTGGAGTTGGCAACTTCTAGGACCCATTTCAAAATCCAATGTTGGTCCAGTGGTATGCAAAGGACATACAGGGCCAGAAGGTAATATTAGAACTTTTTTAAAAAAATTACCTTTGTATTAAAATGAGAAAAAATTGTGCTTTGCTAAGGTTTATACAACTGTATACAACTGTTGACATGGTGTCCATATTCATTGCCTTTATCAGATGGTGATGTGTCTTATGTAATTCATGGGCTATTTGGAGAATAATAAGCTTTCAACATTGTGGAGCCGTTGACAGTTGCACCATCATTTTTAAGTCACTTTCAAGATGGTGTAATGTTAGAGTGCAATTAAGAATAAGAATTATGTGATAAACTCTCAGAGAATGGGTAGCTGACATTAAAAGATGCCTATAAAGAAATATAGATAATAAATAACATTGATAGTATGGAACAAGTGAATGTGATATACCTGGCTGTGTTTTCAGTACATCATTAGTCACATTATGAGATAAAACCATTATGATCTGATAAGATCTGATAAGTTGTCCACTCAAAATGAATTTTTCAAGGTAAAGGTAATATTTAACTTTGAGTGTGAAAGAGACTTTTTGTATTATGTAGAAAATATTTTTAAAAGAATCATTAGAAATGCTTTCATTTTTCCATTCTTAAAGCCCTAAGTATGTCACCTATAAGTAAAAAAATGTCTAAGACTGAGCTCTGTCTCTCACTCACTCTTTCACACACATGCACACACACACTTGGATGCAGAATCATTGAACCTATTTTAAAAATTTTCCAATATAAATCTTCAGTGCATTTTTAAGTCATTTAAAACAATTTTTATTTTTTTAATATTTATTTTTGATATTTTTTCCATTATAGCTGGTTTACAGTGTTCTGTCAATTTTCTACTGTTTAGCAAAGTGACCCAATCACATACAGAAGCATAAATTTTTTTTTCTTACATTATCATGCTCCATTATAAATGATGAGATATAGTTCCCAGTGCTGTATAGCAGGATCTCATTGCTAATCCATTCCAAAGGCAATAGTTTATATCAACCCCAAATTCCCAGCCCATCCCACTCCCTCCCCCTCCCTCTTGGCAACCACAAGTCTGTTCTACAAGTCCATGATAAGTCTTTTCTGTGGAAAGGGTCATTTGTGCCATATATTATATTCCAGATATAAGTGATATCATATGCTATTTTTCTCTTTCTGACTTACTTCACTTAGTATGAGAGTCTCTAGTTCCATCCATGTTGCTGCAAATGGCGTTATTTTGTTCTTTTTATGGCTGAGTAGTATTCCACTGTATATATATACCATGTCTTCTTAATCCAGCTTATACAACTCAACAGCAAAAAAGCCAACAACCCAATTGAAAAATGGGCAAAAGACCTCAATGGACATTTCTCCAAAAAAGAGATACAGATGGCCAACAAGCACAAGAAAGTAATGCTCATCATCACTGATTATTAGAGAAAAGCAAATCAAAACTTCTATGAGGTACCACCTCACATCAGTCAGAATGGCCATCATTAATAAGTCCACAAATAACAAATGCTGGAGATGGTGTGGAGAAAAGGAAGCCCTCCTGCATTGTTGGTGGGAATGTAAATTGGTACAACCACTATGGAAAATTGTATGGAGATACCTTAGAAAACTAAATATAGAACTACCATATGACCCAGAAATCCCACTTTTGGGCATATATCTGGACAAAATTTTCCTTGAAAAAGACACATGCACCTGTATGTTCATTGCAGCACTATTCACAGTAGCCAAGATGTGGAAATAACCTAAATGTCCATTGACAGATAAATGGATTAAGAAGATGTAGTATATAAATCAATGTTTAAATGCACTCCTTTCTGAGAATTTTTAAGTACAACAGTAAAACTCTCCATATCAATGGTAGATTGGATTTTAAAAGTTTTATTATTGAAAAATGGTCCAATCTTTTATTTCTTATATTTAGGTGCATAAATGTATTTTTGAAGTAACTTTTTCCTTGCTGTGACAGTTGTGAAACCTAATATTAGAATTCAAATAACCTTATAATCAGCAACTTTAAGCATTGTATCATGGTTTTAAAACTAATAAACTGTATTCAGCTAGATTTTTCCTTTAAGAAAGTACTGCATTTCATTGTTTATAAGGTGTGTATTTTAACATCTCTAAAATTAGAGATATACCTTAGTATTGATGGGTAACGAGACGGTTAAATTGGTGGTATTTTTCTTCCTTATTGGCACATTAAATAACAGAATATGTGATATTTAATGGAAGATAGTGATAATGCTAATGGTAATATCCTCAATGGGAAAAAAATCAATTTTGTACAATTAATATATTAACAAATATAATTTATAAAATATCTTAACTCCGTAATTTTTCTAAACATACTGTGTACATTCCATTATCTTTTGGGTTTTATAATATGTAACTACATATATTTCATAAATATATAATTAATGCATATCACAAAAAAGACTTATGGGTGGGGCAGTTTTTAAAAAAAAATTTGGATCCATAGCTCTAGTTAGAATACCAAATAGTTTAGTACGTTTTCTCTTTTGAAAATCTGGTCAATCAAGATAAAAGCAATGAAAAGAAAGACTACAGTGCTTAGAGAATAAAATGCATCTCCCTTTCATGGACTGCACATACTTTTGTGGAGCGCAGCTTCAAAGGTAACAGTAATGTTCTGTTTCTTATATGATGGCTGTAGCCATATGGGTTTTCATTTTATTTTTATTGAAACCACATATATACTTTACCCAGACTTTTGATGTATAATATATAAAAATGTATATTTATTAGGATATGGGTATCTAAGGTATAGTAGACTTTTTACTGAAATACGTCATACTGTTTAAGATATAGTTGTTTCTTTATTTTACTTATTGCCTAATAGTGCCAAGCACTGTTCTTTGGTACTAAGACATAGAGATGGAAAATCCAGCATTCTCTTGTCTAAGAACTTACATTCTAGTGGGAGAGACAGTGAATAATAAACAAGATATTTGCATAATTGATAAAGACTAGGAGGGAGAAAGCATCGGGGTAATACAATAGATTTGATCTGGTTTAGACTGCAATAAATACTAGCTAGGGTGATTGTAAAGGCCTAGAGTTGCAGAGATTTCCAAAGTGAGATTGATTGATTCTCTTACACGCATCCCAAATCTCTGTCTACTCCTTTCCCTGTCCCAAGCGAGATAATCTGTGTCTTCAAGGTCAACAGCATCTTCCTCCCTGGCAGCTTTGCCAGGAGTACATCTATACCCATGATGTGTCCTCCACCCAGATCCTTTAAGTAAAAAGATTTCAGGTTTTCTGAGACTTTGTCCTCTTACTGTTTTCAAATTCATAATCATCTGCCTTCTCAGCTGTGGTTGCTGAGGTTCAGGTATAACATGTTCTATTAAACCAAGTTAAGCCTATCCCATGCAGTCGCACTATGTAGAACAAGAAAGGACTATAATTTTTCTTGAGGAAACAGGAGTTGCGATTGCAAGAATGACTCCCTTCACAGGCAAATCTCCATGACATATTAAGAATTTGCGTAATTTCTTCCTTAGAATAGACCCTTCCTTTAGAATTTTCTAATAAAATAACACCTGCAAAATAGGAATGAGAATGGAGTACTCTTAAATTTGCTCTGACATTTTAGTTTCAGTTGCTGTCTGATTTTTAAAACAATTGTTAATGAAAAATATACAAAGACACTTTTTAATCAATTAGTTTTCTTTGACATCCTGCTTCCTGATGGGAGCCAGTACAGTAAATGGTGATGGGTTTTCTCCAACATATTCCTGAAAGGAGAAGCAAGTTGAGAATGCTCAGCCACAATGTTTCCTGTTTGAAACCATGTCTCGTTTTGTTTGTTTGTGTTGAAGTTCTCAGTATTTTTGGCCTCTGTGTAAAAATAACAGACCAAGTGTCTATAAGTTTTTCTCTTGAGTAGACAAACCATCCTCCTTTGCTTAGCAAAGCTAAATTGGGGGGGGGGGGATGAAGGAAAAACATTTCCCACTAATATTTAGCTGTATACTTACAGATGAAACCTGAAATTCCTACAGTACAAAATTATTAACTGCAGGCAGAGGTATTTGTTGTACAACCACTAACTGCACTTGGAGGACTTTGTTCCTGTTTGTCAATTCAGTCTCCTAAGAAATCTTTTGGTTTTGACAAAGATGGATTTTCTAGCCCAGGAGTATCCCAGGGCCCATGTTCCCTCCTCAGGTGGTTTTCTTAACCCTGTTCCTAGAATCTAGATTTGCAGTCAGCAGGAGTAGTTTCCTCTGTCAGTGCATTAGCTCCTATCCACACTAACCTTCTTAGCATTCCATTTGTATTGTTAGGAAATTCCACAATCTCCCATTTCCCCACTCCTCCCCCCTATGTATCTAATAGTCCCATGATGTTCTGTTTTTGTAAGTATTAATGACAAATTCACTGGGACTTCCGAAGCCCCAATTCTAGTCGTGTTTCAGGAGAAGTGGGTGACAGTGCTTATTGACTACTCTTTTGCTGCTGCTTTTTATCAGAATGGAAGAATGTCTGGAAAAAAGATAAACTAATAAATCAGGATGATCCAAATAAGAAATTTCCCAAAACTTTCCCTTATATTAAAATAGGATTCAGTAAATAGGCTTTTTACTTACCGTAATGAGCATAAGAACCTCCCTTTCTTGAGCTTCCACAACTTGGTGCCTTGCTAAGTGTTTTATATATGTGTGTGTGTGTGTGTGTGTATAACTTAATGTGTTATGTTATCATTATGCTATATGTGTACATGTGTGTATAATGTAATGCATTATGTGATCACAAAATTTCCTTATCGGCTACATAGAAATGATGCCTGTCTCCCTGGGCTTTGTCACAATACCAAGGTAACATTTGTTCACAGGGCTTGGCACATGGATGCTACTTCAATAGGGCTGCTCTGACTGTGATTTTAACTTACTGTTCTTTCTGTCATTCTTGCTTGATAGATGAGGACCTTAGTTCACAGAAATTAACTTCCTTCAAAACGTTCACCTCACATTTGAGTCTGTTTCTATTCTGTAAGTTCTTTTGTATCTTTTTTTTTTTTTTAGAGTCCACATATTAGTGATCTCATATGATATTTGTCTTTCTCTGGTTTACTTCACTTAGTATGAAAATCCCTGGGTCTGTCCATGTTGTTGCAAATGGCATTATTTTATTCTTTTTTTTTAATGGCTGAGTAGTAGTTGAAAACCAGAGTAATGGCTACCAAAGGGGAATCATGGGGGGGGG